>CAUYOR010043444.1:0-80720 GCA_963573925.1 Callimico goeldii
CTGACACCTTACACAAAAATTAACTCCAGATGTATTAAAGACTTAAACATAAGACCTAACACCATAAAAATCCTAGAAGAAAACCTAGGCAAAACCATTCAGGACATAGGCATAGGCAAGGACTTCATGACTAAAACACCAAAAGCAATGGCAACAAAAGCCAAAATAGACAAAGGTGATCTAATTAAACTTCAGAGCTTCTGTACAGCAAAAGAAACAATCCTTAGAGTGAACCAACAACCAACAGAATGGGAAAAAAATTTTTGCAATCTACCCATCTGACAAAGGGTTAATATCCAGAATCTACAAAGAACTGAAACAGATTTACAAGAAAAAAACAAACCCATCCAAAAGTGGGCTAAAAATATGAACAGACATTTTTCAAAAGACATATATGAAGCCAACAAACATAAGAAAAAATGCTCATCATCACTGGTCATTAGAGAAATGCCAATCAAAACCACATTGAGAAATGCCAATCAAAACCACATCTCACACCAGTTAGAATGGCGATCATTAAAAAATCTGGAGACAACAGATGCTGGAGAGGATGTGGAGAAATAGAATCACTTTTACATTGCTGATGGGAGTGTAAATTAGTTCAATCATTGTGGAAGACAGTGTGGCGATTCCTCAAGGATCTAGAAATAGAAATTCCATTTGACCCTGCAATCCCATTACTGGGTATATACCCAGAGGACTATAAATCATTCAATTATAATGACACATGTACATGCATGTTCATGGAGGCACTGTTTACAATAGCAAAGACCTGGAACCAACCCAAATGCCCATCGATGATATACTGGACAAAGAAAATGTGGCACATATACACCATGGAATACTATGCAGCCACACACAAAAAAAAAAACATGAGTTTGTATCCTTTGTAGGGACATGGATGAAGCTGGAAACCATCATTCTCAGCAAACTGACACAAGAGAAGAAAATCAAACACCGAATGTTCTCACTCATACGAGGGTGTTGAACAACGAGAACACTTGGACACAAAGAGGGGAGCATCTGGAAGGAACCACCTAGCTAACATTTAATTTCTTAGCTAGCTAGAGCACCAGCCACCCGGGCCCTATTGTCTTGAGCACCTGACCTGAAGGTCTTATTGGAGGGGTAGCTCTTACTGAGGGCATATTTGTATCACACAGTCACTTTATTTTTAATTTATTGAGTTAAAAATAAAATAATGACATTTTCTGGCAGGAAAATTCTCTCTGTCATACCTTGGGACTAAGGGTTTATTGCAACTTTATTAAAACATATTAAATGAATTAAAGAGTCATGTTCTCCAGCCAGCTGACAGAGCCACTGCGTCCCAATAGATGTTTTGGTTTTGTATTAAGAAAGTTGTCACAAGTAATTTGGACTTGAGTGTGCAGTCATAGACTGCCAAATGTTGATTAATTAAGCTGATGTTTGGATTAGTTCAGCATGATCATTTCATTAGGGGAAATGACTGAAAATGTGGAATAAAGTATCAAGGGGGAATGAGAAAGCATCATACAATAAGTAAGACCTAAGACAAGAACGTGCACCCTGTATCATTACGGTGTGCATATCCGTGCGTGTGTGTGGATGTGTGTTTTCAAGGATTCCAGCTGGATGGATCCATGGCTGTAAGAATTATAAATAGTTAATGTGAATTCTTCTCCTGGTATCTGCTCCTTTCATGACCTTGCCTTTGGGTTTTGATGTCTCTGTGTGCAATGACTTCCACAAGTCAAATTTCCAAATGTTCATTGAGCTTTCAGCCTTGAGTTGGAGGACCCCCAGCCACCCGGGGGTGACCATTTATGGGACCTTGAGGATCAGCAACCAGGTAAGGCTGACAGGGAAAGCTAGGGGTTCAGTTCATTCAGCCACCCAGAAGCTGGCAGAAAAGCCAGATGAAAGGCAAGATTCTCAGAGAGGCAGGAAGATGCTTTTCCCAACCTCAAGGGAGCCAGCATTAATGAAAACGTATCTACCTCAAATGTGATGTGCTTTTAAGAAATTGTATTTTTGCTAATGCATAACTCAATAATGAGAGGTTTGGACATTTTTAGGAGTTTGTGTAGATGCATATGGTTTTTACCTTCATAAGTTCCTTCAAACATTAAACATTAATGTTCAGCCCTGAGCTGTTCAATGTACAAGAGGGACAAAAGACACAGCCTTTGCTCTTATCCTGTGTTATGTCTTCTTAGCCCCACATGTCCAGCCAGCATGCCCTGTATCTTTCAAACTATATTGTACTTTAAAAAAATTCCTTAATTGCATCATGTTCTCTCTCACTGCTGTCGTTGCCATGCTGTTTGTTCTGCCTAGAATATTTTTCTCCCAACCCCATCATCCCATCACCAATTCTTCTAGATAATTCCTACTCGCCATTCAGGTTTCAGCTTAGCTTAAATGTCATTTCTTCCAGGAAGCCTTTATTACTCATGGACACTCACACTAGGTAAGAAGTCCTCATTCTATGCTCCAGAGTATCCTGTACTTCCCTAATTGTAGGACCCATCACATCATATTGTTACTTCTTCTTTAATTGCCCATCTTCCCCTCTATATCATAAGCATGGGGAACAGAGGGCATTTGTCTAGCTTGGAACATCCTCAGAGCTCAGCACAACATGAAATAGGCTTTAATAAATGAAGAGAAAAAGTAGAAAGAACATGAGCCAAGAATGTAGATGACTTCTACCAATGAGAGTGGTGGGAACCCTGGCCAGCCACCTCCCATCCTCAACACCATTCTCTCATCTGCAGAAAGGGAATAATAGATATGGTGGTCATCTGGCACTCACTAGTGTCCAAGATCGGTGTCTGGGCTGATGTAATTAGCCAATGGGAGTCCTATCCCCACTCACTGCTCCCAGTAAAGCATCAGGCTGGACCAGAAAGAACAACATCCCCAGGAGAGGTCAAGAGCATTAAGTAGGCTGGTGTTGTGGCTTATGCCTGTAATCCCAGCACTTTGGGAGGCCAAGTAGGGCAAATCACCTATGGTCAGGAGTTCGAGACCAGCCTGGCCAGCACGGTAAAATCCTGACTCTACTGAAAACACAGAAATTAGCCAGGCATGGTGGTGGGTGCCTATAATACCAGCTACTTGGGAGACTGAGGCAGGAGAATCTCTTGAACCCAGGAGGTGGAGGTTACAGTGAGCTGAGATCATGCCACTGCACTCCAGCCTAGGCAACAGAGCAAGACTCTCTCTCAAAACAAACAAGAAAAAAGGATTGAGTAAATGGAAATGACACAAACTGATCCCTCTCTCCCTCTTAGACCTCTTGGGGGGCCCAGATGAGGATGGCCTCTATCAATCAACTGCCAAGCAATACCAGAAGAGAATGGTAATTACGTTAGTGAAACAACTGATGGATACATATTTTGATGGCTTACAACAATCAGTGGCCAGATGAATAAAATTCTGCTCTGGACTGAAGAGGATTTACTATGACATGTGGTATAGCCAGCCAGCTAAGTAGAGAGACACAGGTGGTCCCTGACCTACAACAGTTTGACTTAGAATTTTTTTATTTCACCATGGGTTGATTGGGAGGTAACCCCGTCCTAAGCTGAGGAGCATCTGTATAAATATAGATTTAGGCTAAGGGAATCTTCAATACTTGTTAGCAGCATGTAGAAAGTCAGTTGGTGGATACAGCTTTCCTAGGTATGAAGCTTGTATTTCAGTCTCACACATGCACAAAAAAGCTAATCATCTTCCCTTCTCTCCCTGCCCCAGTTATTTTCATTTTTCCCCATCCCATAGGACTTCGATGACCCCTCTGAGGAGGCCTTCACTTAAGGGAGACAGGGTCCCTTGCCTTGAGGGTGAGCTCCTTCACATCTCACCTGTCCCCCCTGCCGCCCTCTGGACCACTCTTCCTCACTCACATTCTAACAACTGTCTATGTCTTCCTCAGCCTCCCAGTAAAGTCTAGTTGGCTTATTCCTGTCCCAGAGTGCAATCTTCTGCAGGGTTTTGTTGGGAGGACTGGGAGGAATGGGGTGGCTAGGGGCTACCGCTTCTACCCAGACTTGCCAGCTGTGAAAGCAGTCAGAGAACAGTGCCCTCCACCTCTACATTCTTCTTTCGTGATCCCTCAGGAACCCCACCTCCCTCTACAGTTTTAAATAGGAAAAAACAAACAAAAATCAACCCATTGAAGCTGGTTGATATCACAGCAAATTCTGATTGAATGGAAAAATAAAGACATAACAGAAGTGGAACATAGTATAAATTTCCTGCAAGGTCTAAAAGTCCCCCAGGCACAAAAGCTGATGAAAAGAGCTTCCGCAGAAATCCTGCCGCTTTCCCTATTTTCCCTTGAACTTATCTCCTCCAGCGGAGCAAGAAAACACTTCTCACTTCTTTTCTCTGCATGATTTTACTTCCATTTCATACAAACTTAGTAAAGCTGCCTAACATGCATGGAGGCAAGTAGGTGTATCCTTTTAGCCCATCTACCCTTGACCAAGGCCAGCAGAGGAGAGACGCTTCCTTCTGCACCCTGGAAAGTGAGTCTGGCTTGGTGAGAAGGGAGACTGGGGTAAACTCGGATAGTTCATGAGCGTGCTATAAACTAATACCTGGAAGGAGCCGCACTGCAGAAGGTAAATGAAGGCCCCGAGTTTGTTACGACTTCACCAAGTGCCTTCGGAATAATGGAAGAAAGATCAGATTTGGTACAATGCATGTCTACCTCTAACCAAAGGTAAATGTAGATTTGGGGATAGCTTTCCTGGCTATGCAGCAGTGTAGGATGAAGACAGGTGCATGGGCTTTGGAGTCAGACAGAACTGGCTTTGAATTCTGACTCCCTTACCTTGCAAAGTAACTGTCTTAGATTGAGTTCCCCGGAACTAGAACTTGATTCAAGGAGCCAAGAATTATATGGAGATGATCCTACAGAGAACCCATAGTAGAGTGGGAAAGTGAGAAAAGAAAGGGAAGAAACCCGTAGACAGCAGGTTAAAGAGCAGGTTACCACGGTAGGTTCGATGTCAGGAGAATCTCTTGGAGACTGTGTAACTCATGCCTCAAAGCTGTTTTCCAGTGAGGTGAGCAAGTTGTGATATTTATCTACCAATCCCCAGCGTTTATTGGTTGTAGGCTGCTCCCCGGTGTGCCACCGGCACCCAGGTTAAGCAAGCTTTCTTACAAAAAGTTTACAGTAGAAAGCTGTCAGTGTGTAAGAGAGAGGCATGATGGCATTCCATATACTTTGCATAACTTAAAAACTCGGATACCTTTACATAAAGTAGCAAAAGCAGAGAATCATCATGCACATTGCGATTGGAAAGTCTGAAACTTACTGCAGAGGGTTTCTTTAAGAGGGGACAGGCTTTAGGATCTGGTGTCTACAACCCATACCTCTCAATAGACAACCTAAAGCCTGAGCATCCAGGGGCCTCCTGAAGCCCCTGCCTCAATCGAGGCCTTGGAATTCATTAGGAGATTTCATCTCAGCAGCCCCAACATACAAAGTCAGTGCACAGGTACCCAGTCTTAGCATCTCCCTTCCCAAAAGCTACTTGCACCTCTTTGACTGGGAAAGAAACAGTGAGGCAGAGCTGGATCTGGGTCTACCAGATGACCCACCAGCCGTGTGGCCTCAGGGGTCTCAGTGTCCTCATTTCTAGTCCTACAATAATTGACCCAGACTTCACAGAGGCACAGTGAGGATTAACTTAAGGAGGTAATCCATATGAATGAAGATCAGCCTGTCTTCCCTCCCTGCACCTCCAGCTTACCCCTCCAGGGCCCAGAACACACTGCCAGGTTCTTAGCAACCTTCAGCTTCTACGTAGATTTGTGACACTCTCAAGGACAAGGAAATTCCAGCCCTGGCCCTGGACTAAGAGACATCACCATGCCCAGAGTTGGTGTGTCCCTTCTTTCTGTGAAGCTAAGATGTGGTCTTAAAAGCCAGCCAACGTGGTAGGCAGGGACAGGCCATGTTGTGGGGAGGCCCTCGGACACTCAGGCTGGGTTGTGTTGCCTCAATCAGATACCCTGCTTCCATCCTGCCAAGAATCATGCATCACACTTTTCCGTGGCTGTCCAAACTGGCTCTGTCACATTGGTGATTCTACAGCAGGAAACTATAACTAAATCAAAGAGAAAAACTCCAAAAGAGAATGGTCTCCCCCTCTCCCTTTCTCTTTCTTTGCACACACACACACACACACACACACACACACACACCACTCAGGGAGTATCAGAAAGAAAGGCAATGACACATATAAAAGGCAGAGAGAAAAAAAATGGGGATATAAGGAAATAGAAAGACATTTAAAAAAGAGACACACAGGCTCTCTGCAGCATGGAGGCCTGGCAGGACAAGAAGTTGAGGAGGGGGGGTGTGGAGGTGTGAGATCCTCAGAGGGACAGAGTGGAGGAGGCGCCCAGCCATGCGGGAAAGAGGCAGCCCTGAAGGGATTGTGTTCAAGCTGAAATTTTAAGATTCTAAATAATAGTAATGACAGTGTGTACGTGTGTGTGTGTGTGTGTGTGTGTGTCTTTCACCTCTGGGTGTGTGCTCATGAGCATTAATGGCTCAAAAACAGCACAGGCACAAAGGCAGGAAACAGATGGCCTGGGAACAATTCAGGGGGCATTTGAGGGCACTTATTATCCCAGGCAGAGCCTTGCCTGCTTCTCTGAGGGCACGAAATCAATACTTGCTGAATGATGTTCAATGGTGCAACCCAGTCCTTTCCCAAGAGGGTGGATCACAGGTGGGACAGTAAATGCAGACATGGCCCTCCTACCCACTTTTCTTACTTTATTGCCACAGCTGCAAGGCTGATCAATAATGAAAAAGTGCCAAGTTGCTGGCCTGCAGCCCTGGGGCCCAGATCCACATGTCTCTCTTAGAAGTGCTACTTTCTTTCCTTTTTCTGAGTTAAAATTATCTCTGTTCAGCTCTTCCCTCCCCTGCTAGACTGAAGGCACCCTGAGGGCATGCTCATTTATTATTTATCTTTGTTTCACCACAGTGTCCAGCATAGTACCAGGTGCTCAATACATGCTTGTTAAATAAATGAACTACATGGTGGTATCTGTCACATGTCCCAGGGCACAAAAATGGCCTGCAGAGCAACATCTGACAAGGTGCCACACACATCCAACAAATGCTGTGCTTGTTGTTCCTCCCTCTCTCCCTCTCTTCTCTCCCTTTCTTCCTTCCTTCGCCAGGATTGATCAAGCCCCTATTCCAGACCAAGAACTGTGCTAGATGATGCCTAGCTAAAAGAGACTGAGGCTGAAAGAAATGCATGCCCTTGGGTGCTTTGCTGTTCTGTGTCCCTTAGGGACACTATGCCTTCAGAGGACTTGAAAGAGCATGGATGAGTCCAGTATGTGTCTAGGGACAGGTGAAAGAGGTTACAGCTGCTACAGGTTGAATATCCCTTTTCCAAAATGCTTGGGACAGCAGCATTTCAGATTTCAGATTTTTTCAGATGTTGGAATATTTGCATTATACTTATCAATTGGGCATCGGTAATGTGACAATCTGAAATTCAAAATGCTCCATCGAGTACTTTCTTTGAGCATCATGTCAACACTCCAAAAACTTAGAATTTTGGAGCGTTTCAGATTTTTAGACTAGGGTTACTCAACCTGAAATATGTAAAAGACAAGGCTGGGTATGAAGCTTCAAGTTCCTGAGCAATCTTGGGGTAACAGTTCCCAACTGGTCGTTTTCAATTTTCCTGAAAAAAGAAAGACTAAAGGAAGAAAGGAAGGAAAGGAAAAAATGAGAGA
The DNA here is from genome assembly GCA_963573925.1 of Callimico goeldii. Classification (NCBI taxonomy): domain Eukaryota; kingdom Metazoa; phylum Chordata; class Mammalia; order Primates; family Cebidae; genus Callimico; species Callimico goeldii. The sequence goes on from CAUYOR010043444.1 coordinate 7,774, forward strand.
AGATGGAGGCAAGAAAGAAACTGATATTTCCAAACAGGGGTCAAGGGTAAGTTTGGAAGAATTCTCCAAGAGCAAGGACACTGGCGGCCCAGCACTTCCTGCTCCCAGGCCTTTTGTGCTCTATCCCATTTACTCACCACAACAGCAGTGAGGGAAGAATTGTTATGAGGAGGCCCCTTTGCCAATATAGGAACCAGACTGGGAGGTTCCAGGAAGGTCCTGGGGTGTGGATCTGAGGATCTGATTTGGGGTTTCCTGACAAAGAGGGATAGGGTGCACACCACCAGGGGCACCAAGTGGTGACGATAACTCAGTCCTGCAGATTGTCCTGGCCTGGTCAGCCTCCTTTCATATCAGAGGAGAAGGAGTCTGCAGTGGCCTGTAAGATGCAATAGATGCTAAGAATTTCCCTTTTGCAGCTGGAGAAGGAGAGTCACTCCCTCCTACCTTCCTCCCACCCAGCCAGCTCCCAGGTCACATAGCCAATTCATCTAAGATGTCACTGCTGATAGCCAAGCGGGAAGCTGATGGAAGCCTACTGCTGGGCGTTTAATCTTGCAAAGTAGTGTCAAGCAGGCATGTCTCAGGAGCCTGTGACTCAGCATGAGTTCTGCCCTGCAGGTTTCCATTCTTGGAAAGTTTCAGCCTATGGGGCCAGGTGGAGCAGAGCAGAGACAAGCAGAAAACCAGCATCTGCCACCTGGTCTCCAAATGCTGTCCCCAGCAGCCTGGAGCTCACTCAGAGTGGCCCTCAGCTGAGTTATCTCCCCAAAACCAAACCACCTATAGTCACTTCATTTTCTCTGTCCAGAATGCATTGTCCTGAATGTCCCATTGGCTCGGCTTGTCATCACACCATCCAGCCCCACCTTACAGGACAGGATTATCCTCCTCACTCATAGCTATCCCTCTCAAGGCCAACTCATCTATTCTTATTCCTAAAAGTACAGCCCTTGGTGTCTGAGAAACCTGATTCTGCTACTAACTACATAGGACGTTAAGCATGTCACTTACCCATCAGTTTCTCATCTTTGAAATGACCTCATCATCAATATAACTATTTCACATGGTGGTTGTAAGAATGAAATGAGATACAGCCTCGAATTGCCTACTCAGTGCTGAGGTTTGACACCAATAGATTTATGTGCTCAGCTAAATAATGCCCTCCAAAGATGCCCACGCCCTGATCCCTAGGACCTGCAAAGAGACGTTGCAGATGTGATTAAGGCAAGGATGTTGAGATGGGGAGATGATCCTGGATTGTCTGAGTGGGCCCAATGTCATCACAAGCATCTTTATAAGAATGAGGCAGGAGGCTCAGTCAGAGAAGGAGATGTGATGATGGAAGCAGAGGTCAGAGTGATGAAAAAGGGTCCAGAGCCACAGCATACGGTCTCCCTCTAGAAACTCAAAAAGCCAAAAAAAAGCCGATTTCTTCCAGAGACTCCAGAAGGAAGACAACCATGCAGACACCTGAGTTTCAGACATCTGCCTTCTAGAGCTTTCAGGTAATACATTGTGCTCTTTGAAGTCACCGAGTTTGTGGTGATGGCACCAGCAGGAAATTAACATGTTGCTCTAACACAGACATTTAGTTTCTCTCCTTCATATCAGTACCGCTAGACTGCAGGGCTCATGTCTCACAGTTCTCTGAAACTCTCACAGTTGTGCCACAGTGCCCTACACAGAATATCCTACTAGAGATTGCCTAAAAGGCAGGAGAGTAAGTTACACGCTCTGAGCTCTCAGGTACATGATCCAGGTTTGATCCCAGGTTTTCTATGCACTCAATGTGATCTTGGGTAAATTGTACCAACTACTTGAGCTCAATAGATGGGATAATGACACCTAATATTATGATGAGTTCTACAAAATGCATGGCATTCTCGTTTCATTTTCCTTTTAATTTCAGAAAGCACATTCATGTTCAGGTGTGTCTCCAAGTATGGTTTCACTTTTTACAGTAACTTGATGATAGGCCTGACTCAGCATGAATATAAAATCCTGCTTTTTCTCCCAGTTGGCTGCTGAGGACATTGAGTCTTCATTTGACACCTGGGACCCTATTTACTCATTTACAAAGCAAGGGGAAAAATAAAAGGCAAAGGGATGGATATAAATGGTTTCTAAGAGCTCCATTATTCATTTGTTTAATATTCGCTGAAGGCTTACAAAGCACTGAAGCTACAGAATAAACCCCAAACGGCCCTACTCTCAAGGTGCTGTCTAGTCGGGATAGATAGGGGAACTTCTCTACAGTTCCGTGGGGTTCATGGTGTGACACACATGGAACACACCGGGTACATAGTGCACACAAGCAGGGAATGTTCTGTAAGGGAATAACAACATCAGGCTCTTGGGGTTGGAGGGTGATGGGGGAAAGGCCTTCTAGCACTCACCTCATGCTTTCCCTGGCACCATAAAAAGATAAGAGAGTTCTTCCTTCTCTGCAGATCTCCAGGAAAAGGATGCATAGTGGTTCCATGAGTAGTTTTCTAATGACAAACTCCCAGAACATTCCTACGGTCTGACCAACATCTCTTGATGACAAAACTCCTTTTTTGTATGAAGTTGTGTATTCTGTTCAGAAAGTTAACTTTCTTATTTTGGGAGGTTGGATTAAAAAGCAAATGGAGCAGGAAGTGCTAAGCAGTCACAGATAGGGAAAGTAGGTGGGGTTTCAGGGAGCAAATGGCATCTGGAACTTTGCTCCTAGGACCACTCTGAGCACACCCAGGTATGCCCCAACAGAGGCATCATGGTCAGAACCACCCTCTGGTTGCCTCCCAGAAACAACCTACTTCTGAAAAAATGGCCTCAATTCCCTGCCTTCCTGTTCTGGGCTCTGGACTTCATGAAGAGTACAGCAAAGGCTCCCCAGGGCAAGGTGTCTTAGAGGACCCAGCCTGCTCCCATTCCAGTTGATGGAGAAGTTTCCCAGGGTAGAGGCAGAGAGAGACAGTTAGTAGGCTTGCCTTTAATCATTTTCCAATTTGCAGGCAGTGAAAATTCTAGCTAGGGGTGAACAGGCACATTAAAGAGGAAAACACTCTGGTTCCTTAACAAGAGGGTAATGTACCTGTTATCTATTTCTAGCAAACAGCACCACAAGATCAAGCATGTGTCATGAATTAGGAGGCAGGAGGCCAGAGTTCTTAATCAACCCAAGGGTTAAGTCATTCCATAAACCCAACTGTGCCCCTCCATGTGTGCCAGGCACTGTGGTAGGCACGGGGGTAAGCAGATAATAAGGTATAGTCCCTGCCTTTCATGGGCAGCATAATGCAATCATCTCTTTCTCTAACATTCCTGCCAAAAACAAGGGATATAAACACAAGGAAGACATGATCTCTGCCTTTGAAGAACTTATAACCTAATTAGTTCATTTAATAAGCATTATTTGAGTACCTACTATGTGAGGTGCTAGGCTAGGCCTTGGGAATCACAGCTAAATTAGACAGTTATTACCTTCAAGGAAGCCACAATCTCTTAATGCTACTTGAATTGCCTTTCCTGGGTTCCTAGACAGAATTTTGGCACCCTGGAATGCTAGAGTCATCTGATCTACCCTTCCACTCAGTGTGGGACTAGGGTGGCCATAGAAGTCTTCTGGCCAATGAGATAAAACTAGAAGTTGTTGGATGGCTCTTCTGGTAAAGCTTGTGCAAAAGGGACAGACTCCATGGACATGCCATCTGTCTGGCTTTAGACATTCGTCCTGTTTAGAAAGAGGCGTAACTCTGACTTCAGCCAGTGGCATTCCGGGCTGAGGGGTCTGCAGGGCGAAAGAGGGATAGATGGAGGCAGCCTGTTTCCCCCATCCTCCGCAGCTCACTGGGTCAGCCCAGGGGCCAGATGTGTCACTGCCTCAGCTTCGGGGCAGGCTGTGGAGGGAATGATCTGTGGTTCTCTCAAGGCCCTGTGAGTATGTCAATGTTTAAAAGCCTTAAATAAATTCCCATCTAATTTCAACTAGCTCCCATCTCCAGCTCGAGCTCTCAGCTGGAGCATGAAATGAGCAGGCGGGGTTTCTCCTGCAGCTGTGTCTCCTCCATGGGCCCCAGGGGACCCACTCAATGACCTGGCAGGTCTTTTCCATCTCTGATATCTATGACTCCAGCTTCTTGACTTCCCCACCCTCCCCTCCTGGCTGGCCTCCTGGGACTGCGCTCTCTGGTCTTCCCCAGCACCGCTAGGCTGCCTCCACAGCCCTCCCTACCCACCTGTAGGTGTGGACAAAGAGAAAGGCAGTCTTCCAATTTGTACCCTTCTCTAATGCAGCCTGTCTCTCAGAAGCAAGCTGAAGGTTGGCTTTTCATTTTTCCAGGTCTCAGCTCTTCTCATGCTCCCAGAGAGGCCTCTCCACCACTCAGCTCCCTCCAGGCCTCCACCTTCTCCTGTCCCCTTGAGAAAATGGCCCTCCCACCAGTTCTTTCTCCCTTTCTAGCCATGAAAGATTGTGGCGGGGGGGTTCCTCACACTCCACACATGTCCACCAACTGTGGGGTCTTGGCACTGAGAGGCCCTGCCCCCTGCAGTACTCCCTCCCGGACCCAGAGCCTCTCTGCCTGGCTTCACTCAGGTCTCTGCTCAAATATCACCACTTCAGACAGGCCTTTCCTGGACTCATCACCTCCTCCTGCTACCATATCTTTTTATTGCAAGTATCACATCCTGCCACATTTTATTTTTTATTGAATACAGTAAACATACTATATGGAACATATGTAAGTAGAATATGTTTGTTTTATTACTGTCTCTCCAGCTTAAATACAATTCCCTTGATGGCATGAACACTACTCTATGCCCTCAGCACCCGGAGCAGTGTCTGGCATAGGAGATGGTTGTTTGTTGAGTGGATGCATGGTAAATGAGAGGATGAATAAAAGCATGAGTTAATCCAGGGAAACCAGGCCAGGCACTAACACACAAGGGGTGGAATAACCTGGAGTTGTCTGAGCAGATAGGTTTTGGAGGTTGGCGTAGGATGGTCTAGGCTTAGAGCTGAAACTCAGGAGCTAGATACTTGGTCGGGCTTCCAAACTCAGCTCTGCCAATTTCCAGCTCTGCGACCTTGGGAAAGCTACTGAACCTCTCTGTGCCTCATGGGGCAGCCCCAGAGTCAGATGGGCCACTGCACAATGGGATGAGAGTACTACTCTCAGATAACTACGAGGATTCCACAAGGAGATACTTGCTTGTAACTACCTGCCCTATAGCAAGAACTCAAAAGGTGTTAAACGCATGAGACAGACCTGACTACAGGAGGAAAGTGAAGCCCAAAGGAAAACAGCTTGGTCCCAGCTGCATCACAGGGCGGTGAGGCTGCAGCAGGCTTTAAACTCTGCAGGGGGCCTCCTCTCACAGACCTGCTGCTGCTGATGGCAGGGAGGAGCTGGCCTTCCAGAGCTCCAGAGAAGATTCCCGCCTTGGGCTGACAGGTGAGCTGAGGACACTGTAGAGAGAGCAAAGCCTGGCTTCCCGAGAATCTGGGGTCTGGGAGAGACGAAGGGGGAGGGAATGTTAGTCCAAAGGTGAGCCCGAGGCAGGGATAATAACTGAAAGGGGGCTGGAAACAGAGCTTGGCCGGAGGGCTCAGCTTCCCCATTCAAAGAGCCTGCCAAGTCTGCTGACTGTGGCCATGGGCTCCATGGGTGAGAGAGAGGCTGCCAAGGGCAGAGTGAGGACTGGACCCTGCATCCCAGACACCTGCTCTCCCTGGCTGGAATGGGCAAGGACAAGTGACCTGGCAGAACTGGTGCTAGAAACTTGGTGGATGGAGACTTCGGGTTTGGGACATCTGAGGACAACCAGGATCTTTGCACACTGTGTAGGGGGAAGGATGATGCCAGCAAGAGTGGAGTGAAAACGTTGGTGGAGGACCACGTGCCCCCCACCCCAGGGAAAGCAGGGAGTAGAAGAGGGTTGCCCTTGGTGCCCACCCCCTTACCAGCTTCCACCACCACTGTCAGCACAAACACTCCCATTCCTGGGGCCTCACCTTTACTTCCACTTCTCCCACCTATCCCCTCCCTCCCCACACCTACCCATTCTGTGCTTCACTCCCCACCATTCCTGCTCTCTGCACAGTGACAAGCTGCTCCCCTGGTAAAGACAGCCACAGGAATACATCAAGGGCACTAAGATAATGTACTTGCATTTGAAGAGGTAATGAATACTCCAACAACCCAAAGCAGATCACTGATGTTTTAACAATTCAGTTAACAGACACGCCTACTACAGCATGAAGGGTTTTGCTCTCGGTACTGGGGATCAGTGGAGTGTATGATATTTTAGAGCCATTTAGGGTACAGCAGAACGCCGTTTGCACTTGGAATCAAAGTAGGCAGCAGGTGCCTACTCTCCCAGTGGCAACTTCAGAACAAGGTTGAACCTAGAGTCTGGGGCTCTATGAGGCAGACAGAGGAGGCTGGCAAAGCTTTGGCTTCTTAAAAGACAGAATTCCTGGGCAGTGGCTCCATCCATTTAGGCAGAGCCCACAGGGATCTGGATGAATCACAGGTCGATAACCAGGCTCTCAGAATGAGAGGAGAGCGGTCTCTGAGACAGCAGACTGTCCAGGCGGGATACACTTGCTCAAGAGATCAATATGTAATCCAAACCAGATTGTCCACTCCTTCCTCCCTCCCTCTTCCCCTCAGAGAATTTGAAGCAGAGGAAAGCAAAAAAAAAAAAATCTTCCTTGTGAATGAGGCAAAAGGTCAGGATAGTACTGACCTCTCTCTGAAGACGCTCCCCCTGCCCTCTCCTGGGAGAGGAAGACCGAAAGCAAGGGGCTGGGAGGCAGGTGAGTCTGAAGAGATGGACTCAGGAGTGGGTGGGGCAGTGAGAGGAGCACTTTCCCTGGCCCTCAGCACCTGCATGGAGATGAGTTAGGACAGAAAGCATCGTTGTGGGTGGAAGGGCCCACAGGGGTATTTTTCTGTGTCAAGTATTGATGGGCAACTGGTCCGCTTGGAGGGTGTTTACAAAGAAGTGCAGCTGTTTATAAACCAAACGCAGGCTAATCTGGGGTTAAAGCAGAGGGAGAGAAATCTGAAACTGATTGAGTTCTTTGCCAAGGTAGCAGGAGGCTTTCTGGACAGTTGAGAAAGGCAGGAAGACTAGACGAGGAGGGCAGCAGCTTTGTTCCTCTATTGGACACATAAGCACAAAGGGAAATGACATGGGTTTCTGACATCAGGGAGACTTCACCCTGTGGGACCGACTGACTCCAGATGGGATCCTTTCAAGCCCACCAAGAGGGCGGATACAGAGCAAAAACCTCAAAAAGACAGAGGCACAAGCAACCAACTTGAGGGAGGCAGGGAGGTTTCCAACAAAAGGTATCCATGGATCTGAGTCTTCAGGAATAGAAGGATTGGAGTGCAAATGGGATGGATTTGGGAATGGATCCTCCAAAAATAGTAGGGAATGGAGTCATGAGACAGGGAGGGAAGATACTCAGTGAAAGTGTGTTATCAACAAATGTAAATGCGCTCAATCCTACTAGGGAACCATGGGAGTTAGAGCAATAGGCCAATGAGGACCTTAGAATTCTCCCCTGAAGTGCAGTTATTTGGAGTACTTATTCACCAACTCCTATCAGTCCCTAACAAGGGGGGTGGACATTTAGGGAAGGTGGATTAGCACGTACAAAGACCCAAAGGAGAACTGGAAGGGGGCAAAGGCAGGAAATGAGGGAAGAAGGGCATCCTGGGGAATGACGCCCAGAGATTTTGGTTGGGAAGGACTAAATAGTAAGGAATGATAATGGGCCCCAAACTACAGAACATCTCCAAGTCCAGCTTATTTCCTACTCTATTCAAATCTAGGTACTATAGCCAGACTCTGGAGCCCTGGATTCCTAATTTTTTTAGGTCCTGAACTTTCCTGAGAAATGCAAACACTAATAACCAGGGAAAGAAAGTGATTTGCCCAAACTGGCACAACTATTTAATGGCCATGCCAGGATTCGAACCTATGACTTTGATTCCCTAAAATATTAGTGGCCTGGCCTGCAACTGTCCTTGGAGAAATCCATCTCAGGATGCAGCCTTCCTGTAGAGGGCATGATCCTTAAAGGCAACCCCACACACTTCGGCAAAGGGAGTCGGCATTCTCAAGGTCTGTAAAATGCCTGTCCCTATAGAAATAAAGGCAGAGCCCCATTCCTAGGAGTGACTCCAGGGGCCCCTCACAGGGGAGGGGTTCCATCGATAGGCATTAGACATTTGTGCCTGGGTTGGGGACATTAATAACTTATAGCAGAGGTGCAAAGTGGGACTCCCATGCCTGGCTAATTCTGGAGGGGACCAGCCTCCTCGCTGAGTGTTGGCAGGTTTTGGAGCCACCTTCCACCCCATGTAGTCCTGACTTCCTAAGGTGACTGAAAGAGCATTCACTCATTCATTCACTAACGAAGCTTTGCTGAGTGCCTTGTCTGTGCCTAGCAGAAGTGATGGGAGTAGACCATGGTGTCTTGGATGGCCAAGGAAGGCCTCTCTGATGAAGGCAGTATCTGCCCAGAGACTGAGGCAGTGAGGAGAAGCCGTGAGGATGTCTGTAAAAAGAGTCTTCTACAGAGAGGGAATAAATAACAGGCTAAGGAACAGGAGGATGTGTACTTGGTGTGTCTGAGAAACGGCAAGCTGGAGATGGTGATGGCCTAAGTGAAGAGATAGTGGCAGAAGGGAGACTGGGAGGAAGCAAAGGGGGAGCTGGGACAGGAGAGGCCCCTGGATGGCTGCCTACACCAAGGCCCTCTGAAAAGTCTCCCTTCCCGGAGGAGTGAATCACAGAGGGTCACCACTTCAGTGTCTGGTGCCAAGACCCCCATGCCATAACGGACACTCTGGATAGACTGATCCCAGAGCAGGAGAATCAGGATGGTGCTGGCTGAAACCCCGCCCAGTGCCCCTTCCTGCCCTGTGCACCCCACTGTCCCCAGGCCCTGCTGGGCTATGGACTCTTCTATACTTGGAACATGGAAGGAGACAAACACTGAGGGATGCAATGCAATTGGCTTCCACCATGTCCAAAGGCCTACGGCGTCCATGAGGTCTGAAGGAAAGGAAGCGGCATTGCTGGAAGCTCGGAGGCCACACAGGTCGTGGTTGAAGGGAAACGTGGCTGCCGTTCTAACTCGGTTTATGTCCTTCCAGTCTTTCTTCCAGGCATATTAAACCCATCAGGCAACAGATGGTTCATGGGGCGAGGAAGGTGAGGAGAGCTTGAAGAAGGAATTTACAAGGTGTGGGGCAGGGTTTAAGGAAACCAGCAAGGTAGGTTGTGGTTGGTCTCAGTGGGTGCAGTTAGCACCTCCCATGCCCAGCCCCCGACAGGAAGGGATGAGGGGAGGGAGGGAGCAGTTACCAGGACCTGGAAGGCCTAAAAGTCTTGTGGGAGGGCTGCCTGGTAAGAAGAGCCACCTCATGGAATACTCTGCAGCCATTAAAAAACGAAGAGTTCCGGTCCTTTGTAGGGACAGGGATGAATCTGGAAACCAACATTCTCAGCAAACTGACACAAGAACAGAAAACCAAATACCACATGTTCTCGTTCATAGGCAGGTGTTGAACAATGAGAACACATGAGCACAGGGAGGGGAGCATCACACACTGGGATCTGTGTCGGTGACGGGGGGCCAAGGGAGGAACAGCGGGGGATGGGGAGGTTGGGGATGGATAACATGCGGACAAATGCCAGATACAGGTGACAGGGGATGGAGGCAGCAAACCACCTTGCCATGTATATACCTATGCAACAATCTTGCATGATCTACACATGTACCCAGGAACCTAAAGTACAATTAAAAAAAAAAAAAAGGAAGAGCCACCTCAATGGGGAGATGTAGCAGCTTAGCAGGGAGGGCACAAGTACCCCCTCACTCTCTTTCTCTCCCGCCAGCTGGGCCATCAGGAAGCCAGAGGGCAGGGAGTAGGTAGAGAGGGAGGAGTGTGGATGTGAAAGGGTGAAGGGAAGGGATCCGGCACCCATGATACAGCGAGCGAGAGATTGAGGGAGAGTGTGAGAGCTCTCTCTATAGACATATATAGTGGACATTGCAAATGCTGTTTCATAGCCTGATTTCCTTTGAAGCAAATGCTTACTTACCAATGAAGAAGGAATTCCCACCTCTGAGGAGGCCCCATCAGCCAGCCCACCCTGCACACAGGGCCGCTCCTTCAGGGATCTTCGTTGGCTCATTACGCTAACGAGTCTCAGCCTTCTCATTTAGCCAGGCGTCCTGGCGCCTCTCTTTCTTCTGCCTCCTAATGAGAAACTAGTGTGGCCCTGCCAAGGGAATTCAGAGACAGGCAGTGGTCGTGCAGGGGTTGCCATGGAAAGCAAACTGTCACAGGAACAGGCATCATTCTGGGGAACAAGGGGCTTATCAGCCCAGGGCTCTCAAATCCAAGCCTGTACACAAGTTCCCTTAAAGTTAACTTCAGGGCTGATTTAGGAGGTCTAGCAGTGGGGGTTGGGGGTGGGGGAGGGGCTGGGCAACTCTAAGAAGCTCTTGGATGAGGCCCATGGGGCAGCCTCTGCCTGCACTTGGAGTATCAAGTTTCTAGAGAAACTTTGAGGTCTATGTGCTCAAGCCCGAGGGGAGAGGAAGTTGGGGTCATTGCAGGCAACTGCCTAAAGGAGGTAGAACTTCTCTTTCTCCCCAAACCTAGCCTGTCAATGGGCCTGAAATTCTACCATCAGAGTCACTCCTTTCAAGTTTATGTGGTAATTAAATTCAGCTGCCCTTTTTGGAAGGTAGATCATACTCAGCCATTAATGCCTTGTCTCTAACCTGTTCGTCTATTGAGATTAATCCCTCAACAAAGGCAAGGCACTGAAGAAAAGGAATGCCAGGCTGGGATGTTCTGATGAGATGGGTGGGGCACACCAAAGGCAGACCTGGCTGTATTTCCCAGTGACCAGCTCTAGGACAGCCACGGAGGGGTGGTGAGGGGCTGAAACTCAGATTCGCCCACCCATTATGTTCTCTAGAGACAGGTCCACAGGCATCTCTGGAGGCTCTAGTCCCACAAACCCCATCTTCCTAATATTAGGGGGTCTTCCTTTTGAATGACTCTGAGCCTAGAGTGTTTTCCTTCTCTAGAGCCTGGTCTTTTTTACCTTCAAGAATGATGGAAGAAGACCCACTATTTTTCACCTTTGCCCACCAGAATATGAGAGCTCAGTATGCGCACCTGACTTGGTCTCCTCTGGACTTCCAGCATCTAGAGTAGAGCCTCCCACCAAGTAGGCACCCAGGAATGTCCAAGGAATGAGGGAAGACTTCCCTGCCAAGGGCTTTCTTCATCAGCTTCTGCTGGTCTTGGAGGGGAAAGTAGACCACGATGGGTGATTGACTGTATTCATTGATCCCTAGCACTTGAGGATTAGAGGAGAAGGAACTTCTGCCTCTAAAATCTGAGAGAATTGATCAGGGGACTCAAACCATTTATTTTAAGAATCAGGAAATTGAAACCAAGAGGGAAGAGGTTTCACCAGGATCACACAGCACATTTCTAGGGTTAGGCCCCAGAACTCTGACTCCCAGTTCAGGGCTTTGTCTACTTCACCATTCAGGTATTCATTCATTCATTCAACAGCTATCTATTGAGCAACTGCTTTTTCCAGGAACTATTCTAGTTGCTAAGAATCTAGAATAAACAAGAAGGCAGTCTCTGCCCTTATGGAGCTTACATTCCAGGGACGGAGACACATAAGCAAATAATTCAGCAAAAAAAAAAAAAAAAAAAAAAAAAATCAGAAAGGGACAGCAGCTATAAAAGGAGAAACAAGCCAGTGAGCTAAGATGTGTGTGCAGTGGGTGGACACCCAAAATAAAGGTGGTTTCCTGAAGCCTGAAACTGAGAATTATGCATAGAGAGATGAACAGATACAGCCCCTGCCTCGGGTGCCCAATTCCTTACTCCCCACATTCTGCTCTGTGTCCTTTCAAAGTTCCCTCTCCTGCCCCTTCCTCACCCTGCTCTGAAATCATCAGTCAGGCCACTGTTGTCTCGGTCATGCTCCGACCACCTCTGACTGTCTCCCAACCTCCAGCCTCACAGCCAGAGGGTGAGCTCAGATACCAAGGTGCCTCCATGGTCATACCTCCTTCAGTGCGAAAATTGGAAAAGACTAATATTCTGCTTTAAGTCCAAATACCCTAGATTACAAGGGAGGAGCCCAAGGCCCAGAGGGGGCAAGTAACTTGCCCAAGGTCACACAGTAAGTAGCTGGTAGAATTCCCACTTTCTCACTTCCCCCTGTGTTTGCTCCTTTACTCCCAGCCAGCCCTCTAGCAATCCTCAGGGGTCTCCAGGGATGTTAAGCAGATCCTCATCTTGGGCTGCTTCCCCTGGCCCCAAAGAAAGCTGATGTGCAGTGTGCGGCCTCTCTGCCACCTTGTGGCTGCTCCTAAGGTTGTTGCCTGCCTGGCCAGCTTGGAAAAAGTACCAGAGAATTCTCACTGGGATCTGAACTCTCCTCCCTGTACCCATAGCTTCTGGCAAAAGAGCTTCACCCACACAAATGCTCATCTCCAAGAAAGAATCTAGGGTGTATCCCCCTCCCCAGCTCTGGACAGACCACAGCAGAGTCACTACTCCCTTCTGCCTCAGTCCGTCCTCTATAAAAGGAGGGGGATAATTTCTTCCCACCACGGCTGGCCAGAGCAGTTGTAAGGTGGGAACAGATCACAGATGTGAAGGTGCTCTGAGAGGGGAGAAGCGCTGCGTCACTGTTGTCATCCCGCTCTTTCATGGAGCACGTGCCCTACCTAACAAACCCTAAACAGCCCAGATCAGGTGGGCGTGAGAGGCAGACTTGCTGATCTCTCCACTGCACTCACAGAAGGCTCATCCGCAGGACGCAAGACTTCTGCTGCCTGCAGTGGGATTAACCCTTTCCATGGCCGCCTGCCAGGATGCCCGTCTGCAGTTATGGGAAGGCTAGGTATCTGGGTAGTTTTGCATCCCCCAGTGCCGGGTTCATGAGGGAGCAGGTGTCTCCAGGTGTGCAGGCGCTGTCAGAGCTCTGCCCAGATCTGACTTGACCCCATCTGTGTGTCCTCTCCCGAGGACTTTTTCTGTCTGTCTGATCCCACTTTGCCACCTGCTGGAAGGTCAGAGGTGTCTGGGGATACATGCCCTGCTCCCTCCCCCAGCTCTGACATGCCGGCTCTCAGAGCTCCCCGAGGGACTAAGCCCCTTGCCCACAGGGGTGGCTGACTTGATGACGCTCCCTTACTGGACTTCCAGGCCTTGTCTCACTTCCCATCTCTCCTCCTGGGGTTTCCCTCACCTCCCAATAAACTATGTGCACTCACACCCACCCCTTGGAGGGGACACCAGTCCCCCCAGCCCTCACATCCCCGCCATGCACCTGGCTCTCACTGCCCTTGCTCCTGTCCAGCCCCTCCCTACCACCATCAGGAGCGACCAGGGAAAGAGCAGTTTCTCCAAAGGGCTGGAATCTGTGCCTTCCCTTCTCTTTCATTCCAGCTGCTGCTCCCACCTCCTGTCACGTCGTTTAGATCAATGGATTATCAAACTTTTATTGAACATTTCTTATGTTTCAACCCCTATGTTAGACGCTAAGAACACAGTTGTAAGATTTACTCAAGGACAAATTTACTGTCCTTGAAAGGCAAATACGAAATAAGCATGCACACGAATGAAAGTTAGCAGTCCGAGTCATGACAGAGGCCGTGAAGGGAAGCAGGTTACAGCGGGAGAGGAGTGGCGAGGGGCAGCTATCATAGTGAGAGAGGCCAGGCTCGGCTGCCCTGAGGATGAGCTACTCCAGCTGAGAGCTGCAGAGAGAGAAGGAGCCAGCCAAGCAAATACTGGGTGGAAATGCTCCAGGCAGAAGGACCAGGCTGCATAGAGGGCCTGGGGTGGGAAACACGGAGAAGGCAGAGTGGTGGACCGTGGCAGGGAAGAGGAGAGCCTCTCGGGGAGCTGCTGGCACAGCGGGGAGGGCACAGCCACGGGGGGCTGCAGAACCTTTCTGAGGGCGTCAGCATTGCACTTTCAGTTCAGTGAGAAGCCCAGGACAGCGTCAAAATATGATTGTTTAGGCCAGGTGCAGTGGCTCACGCCTGTGATCCCAGCACTTTGGGAGACCAAGGCAGGAGGATCACTTGAGCTCAAGGGTTCAAGACCGGCCTTGGCAACATAGGGAGACCCCTTCTCTACAAAAAAATTTTGAGTTAGCCATGTGTAGCGGTATGCCTCTGTAGCCCTAGCTACTCCAAAAGCTGAGACAGAAGGGTCCCTTGAACCTGGGAAGTCGAGGCTGCAATGAGCCTGGGTGATAGAGTAAGAACCTGTTACAAATAATAACAATAATAATAAATATATATGGTTGTTTGAAAAAGATCTGTCTAGCTGCCAGATGAAGCCTGAACTGGAGGAAGACAAGGAGGCCTGTTCAGAGACCATTGCAATTGGGCCGAGGAGAGAAAGCAATGACTGGACTAGAATTATGGAAATACAGGAGGATGAAGATAATCTCACCCATACATCAACAGACCCAGAGACACCAGCAAGATAAGCATTAGGAGTTGGGAATTAAAGTATTTTTATAAGCAAAGTGTAAGGGTAACTGTGATGATTAATACTGAGTGTCAACTTCTTGATTAGATTGAAGGATGCAAAGTGTTGTTCCTGGGAGTGTCTGTGAGGGTGTTGCTAGAGGATACTGTTAACATTTGAGTCAATGGACTGGGAGACGCAGACCTGCTCTCGGTCTGGATGGGCACCATCTAATCAGCTGCCAGCATAAAAGCAGGAATAGAAAGAGCCGACTGGCTGAGTCTTCTGGCCTCCGTCTTTCTCCCGTGCTGGATACTCCCTGCTCGCCAACATCGGACTCCAAACTCATCAGCTTTTGGACTCTCGGACCTGCACCAGTGGTTTCCCTGGAGCTCTCAGGCCTTCAGTCACAGACTGAAGCCTGCACTGCCAGTTCCATGCTTCTGAGGTTTTGGGACTCGGACTGGCTTCCTTGCTCCTCAGCTTGCAGACGGCCTATTGTGGGACTTCACCTTGTGATCATGTGAGTCAATACTCCTTAATAAACCCCCTTTCATATATACATCTATCCTATTAGTCCTGTCCCTCTAGAGAACCTTGACTAATACTGGGAGTGGGGCATTACCCAAGGATAGCAGTTAGAATACAAATCTAAACCTTCCTAGATACCAAAAGATATAAAAATATACCTAGCTCCTCACATCCCTGCAAAGGAGAGAGCAGAACAAATGCAGTCACATGGAATATTGTCTTTTTTCTCTATACCCATGCACACACACACACACATTTACAGAAAATACAAGGGATACAGGAACTTGCTAAACTATCCCAGAGTCTGAACCAGCAAAATTCAGACTCTGTAAAGCTCTTCAGGGCAAATGATTCAAATTATTCATTAACACATTGGATAGAGATTAAAAGACATAGGGGAACAAATAAAAAAGATTTAAGACACATGTCAGTCAACCACAATGTATGAATCCTATTTGAATCCTGATTCAAACTTTATACTAATACGTTTTTCTCTAGTCAATCATGAAAATATAAACTCTGACCGTATATATCATTGTTTTAAGAAATTATTTAAAATATTAGAAGTGATAATGGTAAGGTGGTTATGTTTTTTAAATGAAATATGTATGTTTTTAAATTGAATATATATCTTTTACAGAAATACACTGATATATTTATGGGTAAAATTACACAATGTGTTGGGTTTGTTTCAAAAGTGGGGAAGTGGATAAGGTAATAAATGAAGCAAGATTCACCATATGTTGATAATTGTCGAAGCTGGTGATAGATACTTTGGTATAAAGTATTTTCTTCTCTACTCTTACAGGGATTTGAAAAAATCTATAGTAAAAATGTTGAATGGAACCAAGAGAAGTGAGAAGATTGGAGAAACGTCTTGGAGGCAGAAGCGATCTAGTATAGTATGGTGTGGGATGATGTGAGGCCACGAGGGAATTAGAAGTTTCAGAGCAGCACCCAGGTCTCTGGCTTATCCAATCATCACACCGTGGTTGTACCAGCCAGCACGAAGTCCTTCAAAGTCTCTAGAACTGAGAGAAAGGTGTGGCAGGATGGCTTTCTAATGCCTGCCTTGTCGACGGCTGCCTTCCCATGACATCCTCACACGATGGAAAGGGAAAGAGCTCTAGTCTCTCTTCCACTTCTTACAAGAACATCAGTCCGATCAGAGTAGGATCTCACCTTTATGACCTCAGTTAACCTCTTTTGCCTCCTGAAGACCCTGTTTCCACAGGCAGTCACATTGGGGGTTAGGGTTTCAAGATGTAAATTTTGAGGGGACATAACTTAGTCCATAGCAAGGATGTCATTTACTGAGATTGGAAAGACTGAGAAAGAACATTGGAAAAAGACGAGCCTGTCCTCGTTACAAGGTGAAGATATTATATTTTCAAATCAGCAAAGCTGATCAAAGGTAGGAGCGGCCATGCCCACAATGAAGGTTTTGAAATAACAGCACCATCAATCTATCATTCACTTTCCTTAACCAGGAACTGCAACAGGTGCTTTTCAAGCATCATCTCACTTCGTTCTCTTCTCCTCCTCAGTTTACAGATGACGAAGCTGAAGTACAGAGAAGTTGAGTCACTTGTCCAAAGCCACATGCTGGCAGATGGTGGAATGGGGCCCTGTCAGATGTCAGAATCTACACTGTGTTTCATTCCATTTCCCTGCAGTGGAAAATCTCTGACTTTGGAGTCATAGAGGTCTGCATTGGAATCTTGGTTTGGCCGTTAACTTATTGAGAGCCCTTAGGTAAGTGATAACTTCACTGAACACCAGTACCTTCATCTGTAAAATGAAGAGATAGAATATCATCCTCTCAAGGCTTTCATGACAATAAGGTTGTATATGGCAGTGATTGCCACAGAGCAAGCACTTCAAGGGGGCAGCAATTATTGTTAATATTACCATTTTGTTATGTGCTTTTATTCACCCTATACTCTTTTCCCTGGAGGTCCTCAGGACTGTTACTTCTCTGTCACCCCTGACAATTTTTACCTCATTTGTTCACATGCATCCTCATTCCAACAGACCAACAGACTGGAATGCCCTTTGGGTAAGGATGGGCAGGATATTGTGACTCATTTCTTCCTTCTCTCATTCCTGACCACCTATAGCTGCCAACCAGGATTAGGTGACCAGTATTTCAGCCACAGCATCTCAAGACAGGCCTGGCTTCACATGCCGATCCCACTGTTAGACCTCATGTCCCATTTGTGGGGCTCATAAAATGTTCTGCATATTTACGATAGCCTGCTTCTACTCCTGCTGTTGCAAAGCAGTTCGGTGGATGTCCTGCCCTTTGCAAATCTTCCAATTGCCACTGACCATTATTCCAGGTGGTGTTTCTCAGCCATCAGGCAAGGATTGTAAGGATCCCTGGGCAATAGACATCTCAAGTCAGCTTGAACCAGTTTTATGGCATTGAGCTGAACATGTCCCATTTCTGGACCTGAGCATCCTCATCAGAGGCTAGGTCAGACAGAACTCTAGGAGCCACATCAGCCCGACAGCTGAGCATCTGTTGAGATCCCAGCTTAGGTAGGCTCCCATGTTGATGTTTGAGTGAACCCTGGAAAGCATGTGGCTCAGTTGCACAGTGGAGGCTGGCTGCCCCTTCCAACCTCCATCCTAAAAATGTGCCTGCTTCTCCATCAGAAAAAAAAGCCTAGTAAGGTGAGAAGGAGATTTATAATTCCTTGTAATTCTCTTTGAGGGCTTTGCAATATGGATTTTCTGTGTAATTACCTACAGGGAGCAGAAGTGATTAGAAATGCAGGGAATTTTCTGGGTGTCATGTTAAAGGCCTGACATGTGAGGAAGAAGGCTTAGAAGGCTGCACCCTCAGGAGAAAGGAGGTTAGCACTTGTTTACACAGGTCCTGATAGGTGCCTATTGTTGAAAAATCATATTTTAAATATACAAACATCATCTGTGTCCTTAAGGCTACTACAATTGACCTCAAAAGACAAAACAACATGTCCCGAGATTCCTGTTTTTTAGATACATGGTGGTTTATTCACTCATAGCCGAGAGTCCCTATGGCTCTGGAAACCTATGCTCTGGGAGGAGTTGAGGAGGGAATGACCCAGTGACTCAGAGTTCAAGGGGGTGTCCACAGGAAGGCAGTTGTCACCTCGTGTTTGTGGGCGAGCAGGAGAAGGCGGGAGTGGGAAGTGACTCCTTGCTCAGGATCACGCAGCTAACCTGTCAGAGAAAAGCCCAGAAAAAGGTCCTAGCGGGACCTCAGATGACCCCTGTAGACACAGACTGCACCACCACAGGTCGGCCCGGGGACGGGAGTTGGGATCTTGGGGTTGGCAGCCACTTTTCTCAGCTGTAAAATGAGAGGATTTGTGTCAGGGTTACCACTCTGCTTTGTAAACTATGAAACACTGTATATGCATGACCCAGATGTTTAGAAAAGATGAAATAAAGCCCCATTATAAATATGCATCATTGATATTTTAAATTACATGTATTAACAACAATAACAGGATTAAGCCCCTAGAATCTCAAGAGCTAGAAGGGTTCTCTCATCAGACTTCCTTATCTGGTGCTGGCATCCCCTGTTCCCTATCTGTGCCAAGTGGTATTAATCTCATTACAAACGATGAACACATTTAATTTCAGAATCCTCCCAGAGAAGAGAGCTATTTTCGGGGAAATTTTCAAGCATAATCCTCCAACCAGCCTGGTGCTCAATGGCTTGAGTGCCAGGCCTGTGGGATCCGTGGTGGGGAAGGACAGGCCATCGCTCTGGCCCTCTTGGGAAACCCAGAACTCCAGAGACCACAGAGTGACCCGAGCCTCTGACTTTACCTGGGCCCAGCTGAAGTCTCTGTGATGACCATTGTCTTCCTGCAAAGCTGGTCCTGCTCTTCACGACTTGGAGAAGATAGGAAAGAAGAGAGGGACAGGGGACAGCTGATATCCTCTGTGGGCCTGGATGAACACTTTTAGTTTTTACCGACGGAGGATCTCATAAGAACCCATACATTTTCAGCCTTCCCTGCTGTAGTGCCCAGGCTGGTCATGAGAAGCCAATACAATTGCGTTCAGCACCAGCTCACACTGTCATCTTGGGGCTCTTCCTCATCCCTCACCCAACGACCTGTTTCCCAGGACTGCCACAGCAGCCTTACATCTGAACATCCACAGGCCCAAGTCTCCCACAATACCAGGTGTTTCTGGTATGAGGGTCCATTCCTTGTAGGAATAAGTTTTCTTCTTATTAAAGTGAAAGTACACATAGGTACTATGTATAGTACACACTTGGTACTAAACCACAAGTACCAAGTCCCCTAGTGACAGACGAGGCGCTGCTCAGAAAGGCTGCAGACTGCTGTCAGCCCCCTCAGAGTGAAGGGCTGTGGGTATGGTATGTAGGAGCCGGCACACAGAAGGCCATCCTTCCCTACACACCGCCCCTCATGTCCAGCTTCCCTTCTCTGCAGGCCCACTGATCCTGACTGGAAGAGGGTCCTAACCTGGTCAGTCTGAGCCCACCAGCCCAAACCCTGGCAAAAACATACAAAATACTGTTCTTAAGTGCTTTGGGAGCGTGGTGTCTAGTTGACTGGCCATGCTCCTCAGGCCAAAAGAAAACTTCCAAGTTCTTCTAAAGTTTGCTGCCAAGGCTAAGGGACCCTGCCCAGGTTAAAGCTTTGGCTTTGGAGTTGATGCTACGTGGAAAATGTCTTGAGGTCCCAGCTGAGATTCAGGACAAGGAGACTCGGGGTTGTGACAGAAGCCAAGACATCCGGTTAGGCGGGGCTCTGTGCCAGATACAAGACGATCAGGAAAAGGCACTCCTCCAATTTCCATTCCAAAAACTATTATAGAAGGAGTTTGAAAAGACATCTTGAATTTGTGGGTGGTCTTCCTCTCCCTCTTAGCCCACAACTGTGTCACTGGGGCTGTCAGTGTTCCTATAATAAAACCAGAAGCCAAAAAGTGGATACTGAAGAGTATATAAAATTATATTCTAACATCTCTAGAGAACTCAAATTGTCATTCTCATCCTCCAAAGAGTTCAAATGGACACCCCCTCTTGTTTACGGAGAAGAAAACTGAGGCTAAACATTTAAGTAGCTTCTCCAGATTTACAAAGGACTTAAAACCTCTGAGGCAGAGTGGTCCTCAGCACAGGTGTTCTAATTTCTTACCTGGAGCTCTATCATGACCCCACCCTCCCACCTCTTCCCTCTTATTTAACATCACCACATCACACATTCAGTGGAGACACTAAAAGTGACACTGAAAAACACAAAGCAGCAAAAACAGTGCCCAAGAAGCATGCCACGCAAGGGCTTGGAAGACTGACCTTCAGGCTTGGCACGCTGGGCCAGAGCTTCCCACAGAGCCCATGGGTCCCTGCTGGCTCTGAAGAGGCCTGTGGGGAGCCTGTGGAATTCACCCTCCACTGGGGGAAGAAGTGAGGAGTAAGAAAGAAGAGTTCAGCCGGAAACAAATGGGAGCCCCTGGGACAGCCAGAGCCCACATGCAGCCCTCTCCACAAGGTGGCTCCCAGCTCACCAATCCTGCAGGGAGAAGGAGGGCACCGTGGGGGCCACATGCCTGGAGAGCCCAGGGAGACCCAGCCACTGCTACTGGGACTAGGCAACCAGGACCTGTCCTGCCTCCTGCCCGGCTGGCTCCAGGGAGAGAGGATGGGATGAAGGGAAATGGTGAGGGAGAGGAGTCTACCTCTCAGCTAGGAAGAGCAAACTCCCCCAGGCTCTCCCTACATGTCCATTGGCTCTCTTGGCCACCCCTGCAGAGCCACATACTCAGGCCCCTTCCAATCAGAGGCTAAGCGTTGTTTCCCACCCACAGAGTGTGGGTGCTGGGAGATGATGGCCTTAAACTTTAACAAAGAAACACAGTATTCTTCTATGGGTGGGTGGGCCTCTTCTTTGGATGGGAGGAATAGGAACTTTCAGAAGATTCTAAGACATCTGGATAAACCAAGACCCTCTGAGTAGAGGCTAAAAAGTGATGAAGATTTTTGAGATCCTAGGCCTTCCAAAAAGCTCTACAACCCAACCTCCATGAAGGGAAGGCTGAGGTCAAGGGAGTGAGAGCTTCTAGAAAATTCCATAGTCCCTAAAAAGACCATACTATGACCTTTCAAGATGATAGGTTGGATGGGAAGGGAGACAGTAGGGGTTCTGAAAACTGAGCCTTCTAGAAAGTTCCACAGGTTGAGACAGCTCTCAACCCAACCTCCATAAAGGAAAGGCTGGGGCCCAGAGGGTGAGACTTGTGCCTTCCAGAAACTGCCATGGTCTGGCACCTGACTTGTGACCCAGCAGGGGCATGGGAGAAGGTGGGTAGTGTTTCCTACCTGGAGCTCTATCAAGTACCTTCCTCCCCACCTCCTCTCTCTTATTTACCACCACCACGTCACACATTCAAAGAAAAGACTAGAAGTGACGCTGAAAAACACAGAGCAACAAAAACAATGCCTGAGGATTGACATAAAAACAAGAAGCAGACCATGCAAGAGCTTGGAAGACTGACCAGCCTTCAGGCCTGGCAATTACCCTATTTCACACTTAAAAAAAAAATCAAGGCCAGAAAGACACTGACATTGTTACCCATTGTCAGTGACAAGGCTAGAAACCTGACTGACCTGATGCCGAAATCCCATTGTAATCTGAAACCTCTGCTTTCTTTGGGGACTGAACATTTGGAACAAGGCCACTGTACAGAATTGGAGGGATAAGAGAGAACTCTTACTCTTATTAGAAATCTTCCTCACCATCCTCCCTCTATGGGTCAGAGACCCCTAATCTTACTCCTCAAGTGCCAGAAACCTCTAGTCTCCCGCTTTTAGGGACTAGGAAACCCCAGGTCTCAACCACAAGAGCACAGCCTCTGGGAGAGTCACTGAGATGGTCCACAAGAGAAGGAACAGCCAGGATAGCCCCCAGCTACTCGTACTGGAAGGTGATCTGGCCCTCAGTCTACTTAGACCTTGGCATTCTGGCATCAACTAACTTACCTGCCGTGTATCTTACTGTCTGGAAAGTGTACCAGGTGACCTGGAAATGGCCTTCTCATGGCTGCTGACCCAGGAACCAGAGGCACAAGCTGCCTGCCAAGAGTCCAAAGGACTGGTGTGACCCTGAGGGATGAAAAGGGATGAAAAGTGGGTGGCCACCCCATGCTTGCCTTGGGGACTGATACTAGGAGTTCAGGACATCTGTAAGGGGTCTAAGGAACTGAGTGCTCCAGCATTGCGGGGTCTGGGCAGCTGACGCCCTGTGAGATGAACCAAGGCCGTAGTAAGGTTTGTGACTGACAGGGTGGCCTAAGTCCCTGGTGGGCCTTGAGATGTTAGGATACAGGCTGGGCACTGGGCAGCTGGTATGCACCAGGAATAGCCAAGGCACCTCATCTAAGAGACAATTCCGTAGATGCAACATTGTAGGAAATAGGTGGCCAGGGGTCAATGCACTTTTCAGGAGATAACAGTGTCTCGTCTCTGAAGGTCCATTGGCAAGTGGGTGCTGGACAGCCAACCCAGCACATGCTAAATCAACTAAGGCACTAAGACCATCCTCTAGTCCTTTCTGGGGCTGGCAGCAGAGCCTAAAATGTTTGCTAATCCCTGCTCTATATCATGACTTTCAGAGGCTGGACAAAAGGTCAAGGCCCCTGCCAGGGATCTTAGACCCCAGGGTGGCTCCTGTGATATGTGGGAGGGAGCCAGGCAGGCAAAACATCAAAAACCGAGGCAACATGGTACCCACATT
The DNA here is from genome assembly GCA_963573925.1 of Callimico goeldii. Lineage (NCBI taxonomy): Eukaryota > Metazoa > Chordata > Mammalia > Primates > Cebidae > Callimico > Callimico goeldii. The sequence goes on from CAUYOR010043444.1 coordinate 30,617, forward strand.
CTAGTGCTTTCTGAAACTGGCACTAGAAGCTAGGTTTCCCGCCAAGATTTGACACTTGGCATGCCCCTGGGGATGACATGACCCCTATTGGGGGTGGGGGTGATGTCCCTGAGATTGTATCAGCCCTAGGGGGCAATGTGAGCTCCCTAATGACCTGCCACTGAAGGGCGAGTGAAGACTCTTCACCAGGAGTGCCTCCTCCCTCAACTAGTCATTGCCAGACAGGCGGCCGGCATGGGACAGGCAGAATCACTTCATTCCCTGGTCAGGAGTTTTCCTGGTCGAAGGTCAGTTGTAAAATATGGGTGTATGAGAGATCCACACAAAATGTAGCCACATAGGGATGGAACTGTCTAACACAAGTGATGTTGGTAAAGTCGATGAGTGGAGGACGGCAGAATGGCTCCTGCTCTGTTAATAGTTCCAAGGTGGAAGGAAAATGTGGATGTGTGTTCGGAAGTAGGATCCTTGGAAAAAAGCTGCCCCCAAAGAGGATCTCCTCTTCTCATGCAACAGGACAGGAGGTGAAGGAGAGAGTACAGAGACCCACCAAGCTGAAGAGCTGGGAATTTAAAGTCATTAACTTAGAGAGGTCTAAGGTGACTGGATGTTACCTCTGTCTGCAGAGTAGGGTTGAAGGAGGAGGGCAGGGAAAGGTGGAGGCAGGAGTGGGGAAAGAAGGGAAAGGAGTAGGGTAGCCGGTGCAGGAGGGCTTAGAGTACATGACATTTGCAGCTTAGGGTAAAGACTGAAGTCTCATAAAGAGGGTTTAAAAAGGTCAGATGCCAGCATTCAGATTGGGGTCCTCCAGCTAAATAAAGTTGTATGGGCCATTCTCAGAAAATGTTGGGTACTGTGGTCTCTGACTGAGGAGGTGTCCAGAAGGCCAAGGTGCCCCATGACCAGGGTTCAGGTTTGGCAAATCGGGGGCTGCTGAGCTCTGAATGTGTGTGCCCCTCAAAGTCATATGTTGAAATCCTACCCTGCTATGTGATATATAGGAGGTAGGGCCTTTGGGAGGTAATGAGATCGTGAGGGTAGAGCTTTCATGAATGGGATTTGTGGCCTTATAAAAGAAGCACCAGAGAGCTTGCTGCACCTCACCATGTGAGGGTGCAGCAAGAAGGCATCTAAGGACCAAGAGTGGTCTTGGGCTTCTCAGTCTCCAGGACTGTGAGAAATAAATTTGGTGTTTTTTGTTGTTGTTTTCTGGGTTGGTTTTTTTGTGTATGTGTGTGTGTTTTCCCTGAGATGGAGTCTAGCTCTGTCTCCCAGCCTGGAGTGCAGTGGCGCCATCTCAACTCACTACAACCTCCACCTCCCGGGTTCAAGTGATTCTCCTGCTTCAACCTCCTGAGTAGCTGGCATGACAGGTGCCTGCCACCATGCCCAGCTAATTTTTGTGTTTTTAGTAGAGACAGGGTTTCACCATGTTGGTCAGGCTGGTCTTGAACACCTCGGCCTCCTAAAGTGCTGGGATTACAGGCGAGCCCCTGCGCCCCCTCAACAAATTTGTTTTCAAAAATAAATTTGGCAATAACATATTTAAATAAATTTCTCTTTATAAGCCATCCAGCCTGAAATTTGTGAGAGCAGCCCTAACAGACTAGGACAGAAGCCAGAAAAGGGTGGGAGAATCGCTGTGCTATGAAAGCGAAATGGCTGACAGAGGTGGTGTCAGGGGTGTAAGTGGAGTAAGGACATCACGAAGCTGGAAGGAGACTTTGGAGGAAGCCAAGGCCCGGCACTGCAGTGAGAGTAAATAAGAACTCAGCAGCAGTTCAGTTTGGAATGAGACTAATGAAAGGAGCAGGAGTTAGGCTCAAAAGAGAAGCCTAAGGTTTGAGATCTCGGACCTCTGGAAGGCACCAGTCAAGGCCCACCTTATGGCTTTGCTCATGGTAGCAGAGCGTAGTTGAAGAGGCATGGCCACAGGAAATCAGGGTTCTAGAAATGTCACTAACGAGGATATTGAAGTGACTACGGATGCCCACCTGGCGGGATGAAGAGCCCGCAGGACAGGTTCTAACCTTTTCGGAAGGTGGGAAGTGTTTGGGGCATGCACATGGAGGTAATAAATTGCACATGGTAGACTTTGCAACAAGAGCTGTGAAATATGCTTTAGATTTATAGGATTGACTGAAGCAATTTTCTGTTCTCCTGGAGATGGGAGGTGAAGAGGGAATGGAAAGGTGGCGGACATTTCAGTTATGTACAGTAATACAAGACGTGAACCAGAAAAGCCTTGGTGATCGAGAGTTCATCATCAGGAGAGGTGAGGGAGTTCTGGAGTCCTACTGCTTAGTGCTGACTATTCAAACCCGTGCTCAAACCCTCACCTTGGAAGTATTTATAAGAGGAGTGCATTGGTGCTCGTGGAAAACGGGCAGGCAGGTCATGGATACATCTGTTGCTGCTGGGCAGAAATGATTGAATCAGAAGTCAAAGAGGAGGAAATAGAGGTTAGTTACATTATATAGATGCGCTTCTTTAATCTACTGCAAATCCTGGCACATCTACCTGCATCTCTAAGTTTGGTGTAAAATGCCCTGTGATTTCAAGTTGCTGTGAATAAATCTTTCTGTAGACTTGAGCACTTCTGAAACTCCAGAGACCCCAAGCATAATGCTTCAAACAACTACAAAATCCTCACAATTGATGACTACATTTACCCCTTCTCTTTCTTAAGCATAAAAATTGTTTAGTGCCACGTCTGCTTTCTGTGTAAGATCTGCTTAATCTGGATTCCCGCTGATTTTTTTCTGGGTTGTTTACTCGTTGATTTGGAAGCCTTGCAATCTCTAAGAATCTGTTAATGGTGGTCGTGTAGGCCTGATCAAAGTTTGTTTATGATTTATTGTCCAATTTTATAAGGTTTGTTTTCATTAAATATCTCAGAGATGGTATGAGTTCTTTCTATGAGGAAAACTTTCTGCTCAAATAGACCACTGGATATTTTGTATTCATGCATGTGAAGGAGTTAGCTACTCTTAAATCTGCATCTATAACCATTAGAAAAGGCTCCCAAGATACTGTTGGCTGACAGCTCCCTACACTGTGACTATGTGGATCAAATCACAGAGTGGTCTGATCCTAGCAAAGTGAAGAGCAAATCTTCTATGATACTATGCTAATCCCAGGAATGATCGGCCTTAGGTGGTATTTAATAAAGTGGTCCTTTTCTTTTATTATGGCCATTTTTCTCTAGTACCTGATAGTGAATCTTTTGCATCTCAAATATTTAGCTTCAGCTATCCCAAGACAATAATTCACTGAGTTTTGGGACAGATATAGAAGTAACTGAAGATGGTCTAAGCGTTCTTCAAAGCTCTAATCTGAAGTTGCTGTGCTATTGATGCAGGAAATGTCATAATGTAATGATTCAGCTAATGACTGAGTACCTGCTATAAAGATCCCTCAAGTCAGGCAGCATTTAAACACGCTAGAGCATTATTTAAGGGGACGGATCTGAGAATCAAGCTAAGTAGATTGCATGATGATATATCTAAACTCTGTCCAAACACATATGCATCCATCTCATTCTTACGGCTCTACATGGCAGAAAATGACCTACAGACACATCAAACACTGTCGCTACACAAACAGTAGGTAGAGAATGTGTATGAAGACATAGGTGCCTTTCAGTCGGGATGTGGTCAGGAAAAGAGACTCAGCATCAGTTTGTTAACAGAAGGAATTCCATAAAAGGAATTAGATAATAGATACTGGAGAGCTGAAAAGGCAGAGGCGACCACTGTAGCAGTACCCTCAAGGCCAGAGGAATAAAGAGGACAAGGATGGGATTATTAGAAGCTCAGGGAAAGGCGCTGGTGTCTTAGCAGCTCTGAAGAGGGTCAGATGCAACTGAGGCGGCTGGTGGTGTCTGGGTGACTCGAACTCAGGTCCCTGCATGCCAGACTCAGGCGTCGAAGTAACAGGCACTGACTGGCTGGACCGGTAGCTCTAAGAGAACATAATGAGGCCAGTTCTGGAAGTATGAAAAGAACTGGAACCAACTGCCACCAGCTGGGGCAAACAGTTGCTTGGGTGAGAAGCAACTGTTTATTATAGGAACCAAACTCAAAACGAAAGAATAAGCCCCTCCTGATAGCATGAACCTCCTTCCAGTCTCCCTCTAGTGCCCCCTAGTGACAGAACTTAAGAAGGAGCTGGCTAGCAAAGGAGGGCTGGATCTGGCAGGGTGCCCGCCCAGGGTGACACAGCAGGATATAAAAAAAGGTCAGGAGGTGAGGAGCAAGGGCTGAATAACCCAAACAAGATGCACATGCAGCTCACACTCCCGTCTACATGCAGGGAGCGAGGTAAAGCAGTAAACGAGGTTCTGTGTGTCACCCTTACTTAAATTTGAAACGACCCTAGGGACTTTCTTCAATCAAAGACTTAAATTTGTTTTGCCCATCCAGTGTTTCCAAATCAGATCTTTTTTTAATTGTTCTTTCAGTCATATGCCAAAAGCCTCTCGGCAAGTTGATGTTAGGAACTTTGTGAGCCCTAAATCAATATAGTAAAGGAATCATTTCTTGGTAGAAGGCAAGAAACTTTCAGACCAAGTTCATGCTAATATTCTACACCAAGCCCCACCCTGCTTTTTCAAAGACATAGTGAGTGACACCTGGAAATGACAACCAGCAAAACCCAGGTCTGACAAGGAGGCTGAATTGCCCCGTAAGAATTATCTCTTCTGCTACCTCACAGCACTTTACCACTTATCTAAAAGAAGACAAAATAATAGACTCTTTTGCTTCCAGTACCTATAATGTGCATTTCCAGGTTTGTTTTGGAGTATGGCTGTGAAATCCTTCAGCACTGACATAATTCTCTTCCTTCCAATTGTGAAGTGTTCTTTGAACAATGTAATTGTTCCCCACTGCAATTCTTACAGCAGTGTGTCAGCATGCCAATCACTTCTTCTTCTTCCAGTTCTGATTCTTCCAGTTCCCTGCTGTGTTAACAGGCAGAATGAGTCCTTCCAGCTGTTGAAAGATGTCAGCATATTTATATGAACTACTTTATGCTTCCCATGGAAATGTTCTGAGAGAAAAGAGATTTTGGCTGGTATGTTTGTGATTCTGCAGAAATGTGACTTGGCTTGCATTTATATTTTCTTTGGGGTCAGTAATAGTATTAAGTATTTCAAATGGCACATGTGACTACACAGTGTCACTTTATCTTACACAAGCTTTGATCATCTCCATTCTATTCAATTAGACTATACATGTCACTCAGGCGTCTCTTCTGGAAATGAGAAAATCTGTCCTGTGGTCGGTTCTCCCAGGAAAACATTGTAAGTATTATTTATTGCAATGTTTCTGGACAGCACAAATTCATAGAACTTTTTCTGACCTTTCAAATTTCTCTTTGTCTTATGTTTGCAGAACATTTCTTGAAGATTTCTGAAGGCACCCATAATCTGAGTATAACACATTTTATTTTTCTTGATACAGAGTCTCACTCTGTCACACACAGGCCAGAGTGCAGTGGTGCCATCTCAGCTCACTGCAACCTCCGCCTCCTGGATGCAAGTGAGTCTCCTGTCTCAGCCTCCCGAGTAGCTGGGATTACAGGCACGCGCCATTATGCCCAGCTAATTTTTGTGTTTTTAGTTGAGACGAGGTTTCGCCATGTTGGCCAGGCTGGTCTCGAACTCCTGACGATCCACCCACCTCAGTCTCCCAAAGTTCTAGGATTACAGGTGTAAGCCACTGTGCCTGGCCTCTTTAAGATTCTTGATAGGAATTGTTAAACCTCCTGTTACAAGTTGAATTGTATCTCCAACAAGATATATGGAACCTAACCCCTGGTACTTGTGAATGTGACTTTATTTGAAACATAAAGTCTTTGCAGGTATCCTTCAGATGAGTGTTAAGATGAGATCATACTGGCATAGGGCAGGCCTTAAATCCAATGCAACTGGTGCCCTTACAAAAGGAAGAGAGAGAGAGAGAATGGAAAGACAGCCATGTGAAGATGGAGGCAGAGATTGGCCTGGCCACAAACCAAGGAATACCTGGGGCTACCAGAAGCTGGAAGAGGCAGGGAAAGACCCTTCTGCCCCTAGAGGCTCCAAAGAAAGCATATCTTTGCCAATGCTTTGATTTTGGACTTTTGGCCTCCAGAACTGTGAAAAAATAAATTTATGCTGTTTTAAGTCAGCCAGTTTACGGTACTTTGTTACCGTAGCCTTAGAAAACTAATACACCTTCCAAATCTACCAACGAGAATTTTAGCAGAATAGATTTTTTTTCACGGTTTCAACATCCCTGTCTCTGCTTTCTTCTAGGTTACTGCCTTCAGCACTAGTGAGCTGTTCCCTTCTTTTGCACTGGCTGAACGTAGAAACAAAGAAGTCTCCTATAAACTCCTTCAAAGACACTCCTGGTGTGGCCCCTTTGCACGCACTGTCTGATAAATGTGGGGCATCCTGGGAACGGCTGCAGCATCAATGGTATTACACTGGGGACACTGTACATGCCCAGTGAACACTGGCCACTGCTGTGACTAAAGAGAAAAGCCCACAGCAAATTTTAGAACTCCCAGCATCTTCACCCAATTCAATAACCTTGATTCTTAGTCCCCTTGGATTCACAATCTTGTATTTCGATTCTCTACCAGTGTGTTATTCTGCAACAAGCAGATTCCCAGGCTTGCCTTAGGATACCTCTCTCTATGTCGGTGCAGACGTTTCTTTAGTTCCCAAAGAGCACAATCCCATGCTTGCCCCTCATGTGTGTGTCCCTAATGAGTCCTAATTATGACGATTCTGGATCTGCACTCTCTTAGTGTCCTAGGGGTCTCTAACCAGATAATTCCTTATTCTTGTACCTCTATCAGCAGTTCCATTTCAGAATGTCACAATGTTAAACATACCTGTGATTTCAAAGTTAAGTTATACCAAGGGTGGTCGTAAAATTTCATGTCCAAACCAGGGCACTATTTCAGACTAAAAGGATATGTTTAGTTAAAATTCTGTAACTTGTTGAAATAGATTAACCAACATTGATTTTTACTATCTTTTTACTAAAAGATGGGCTTCTTTTAAGCTTTTAAAAATGAGATATTTTCTACAAAATAAAATCTATCTATATTAAAGCAGAATAAAAGCTTTATGTTGACATTTAAACATTTAAAAACAGCAAGGAGAATAATTATCTTTGGTATATATTCACATCTGTTAATCAGCTTGGCCATTATCTGTCATGAGTATTTTTCTGAACAATTCATTTACTTCAATATGATATTATGCAATCCAGAGTTGCATATAATGATTAATAAACTTGGAACAAATAGGTCAGTTGACTCTTCCGGTGGTCATAATAGGAAGGCGAGAGCACATCTGCTAAATGTATGATATTCTAAATTTTATTTTTGAAATTAAAATATATAAATACCGAGACATTTTCAAGTGTACTTTATTTTTATCTCTTTTGAGGACCTTCCTTCAACAAATATTTTTCTGAGACAAAATTAGTTAAATAAATTGTCTAGTGTCTTTTAATGTTTCATTAAATTTAAATACTTCAAAACTGTACACTTTCTCAATTTCAGTCCCATAAAATATAGAATATAAATATGTCCAGTTAAAAATAGGAGTTTTATCAAATGATTCTTTAAACAAGTCAACATATTCCCAAGCACACTTATGTAACTTAAAAATTAAATCTTGACAAAGAAATAAAAGACATGTACATCAGAATGGAATAAATAAAACCATCCCTATTTTTAGATGACATGGTTGTCTACACAGACAATCCAAGAAATAAAAAAAAAAAAAAAAGGAATTTCTAGAATAAGTGAGTTCAGCAAGGTACAATATGAACACACAAAAATCAGTCACATTTTTATTTATCAACAAGCATGTGGACATCGAAACTAAAAACAAAATAGTATTCATAATTGCTTCAAACTAAAAGAAGCATTTAAGTATAAATCTAACAAAACATTCGGTACATTGAAAACTGCAAAACACTGATGACAGAAGTCAAAGTGGACCTAAGTAAACGGAGAGGCATGCCGTGTTAGTGGACTGCAAGAGTTAACAGAGCAAAAGTGTCCATTCTCTCCACATTGACCTATAGGTTAAGGCAATTCCCATCAAATTCCCAGGAAGGTTTTTTTGAGTCATCCACATGCTTATTTTTTAATGTATATGGAAAGTTGAAGGACCTAGAATATCTGAAACATTTGAGAAGAACAAAGTGAGAGGAATTGATCTACGTGATGTTAAGTCTGACTCTATAGCTACAGTAGTCAAGACACTGCGGTATTGGCAGAGAGCTAGACACAGACAAATGAAATAGATTAGAGAACCCAGAAAGAGACTCACACAAATACGCCCAACTGATTTTTGACAAAGGTGCAAAAGCTGTTCAATGGCAGAAAGACGGTCTTTTCAGCGAATGATGTTAGAACAACGGACATCCATAGGCAAATAAATAAGTCTTTCAACCTAAACTTCACACCTTGCACAAAAATTAACTCCACATGTATCATGGGTTTAAATATAAGACATAAAACCATAATACTTTTAGATAAAAAAATACATTAAAAAAATATTTAGGACCTATGGGTAGTTGGAGAATTACATATCTGCTACCTAAAGCAGCAGCCCTCAACCTTTTTTGGCACCGGGCACTGGCTTTGTGGAAGACAAATTTTCCCTGGACAGCGGATGAGAGGGTGGTGGGCATTAGATTATCACAAGGAGTGTGCAGCCTACATCCCTCGCATGTGTGGTTCACAATAAGATTTTCGCTCCTATGAGAATCTAATGCCCCTGCTCATCTGACAGGAAGCAAACCCCAGGCCCTAATTTAATGTTCACCTCCTGCTGCGTGGCCAGGTTCCTACCCAGGCCCTGGGGCTGGAGACACCTGACCTAAAGCACAATCCATAAAAAGGAAAAATAGATAAACTAGAGCTCAATAAAATTTAAAACTTTTGCACTTCCAAAGACCCTCTTAAAGTCGTGGCAAAACCAGCTACAGACCACATATCCAACAAAGTTTTCATATGTAGAATATATAAATAACTCAGCATTCAACAGTACAAGACAAAAAGTTCAATTAGAAAATGGGCTACTTCCATGAACAGACACTTCACTGAAGAGGATATACAGATGATGATAAATAAGCACATGAAAAGATAGTCAACATCATTAGCCATTAAATCTCTGTAAATTAAAACCACAAGGAGAGATCACTGTACACCCATGAGAATGGCTAAAATAAAAAACAGTGACAACACCAAATGCTGGCAAGAATGAAGAGAAACTGGATGTTTATATATTGCTGGCAGAAATCTAAAATGGTACAACCACTTTGGAAATTAGATTGGCAATTCCTTTTAAATCTAAACATGTTGGTACCATATGGCTGAGCAATCCCAAACTCTTGGGAATTTATCCCATAGGAATGAAAATGAAATTCACACAAAAATCTGTTCACGAATGTTCATAACAGTTTTATTCATATTTGCCAAACACTGGAAGTAACCCAGATGCCCTTCGAGGGGTAAAAAGTTAAACACACTGTAGCACATCCAGTGCTACTGCTCAGGAATAAAAAGGAACAAACTATTGATGTACTTAAGAGTGTGAATCAATTTCAAGGAAATTATATTGAGGGAAAAAGATCAATTTCAAAAGGTTATACACTGTATAATGGTCACATAACATTCTAGAATATTTTTTTTTTTTTCGAGACGGAGTTTCGCTCTTGTTACCCAGGCTGGAGTGCAATGGCGCGATCTTGGCTCACCGCAACCTCCACCTCCTGGGATCAGGCAATTCTCCTGCCTCAGCCTCCCGAGTAGCTGGGATTACAGGCACATGCCACCATGACCAGCTAATTTTTTAAAATATTTTTAGTAGAGACGGGGTTTCACCATGTTGACCAGGATGGTCTCGATCTCTTGACCTCGCGATCCACCCGCCTCGGCCTCCCAAAGTGCTGGGATTACAGGCTTGAGCCACCGCGCCCGGCCTCTAGAATATTTTTGAAATAATAAAATTATAGTGTTGCCAGAGGTTGGGAATGAGGGTGAAGGAGCTGGTGTGTCTATAAAGGAGTAACACAAGGGAGTCTCATGGTGATGGAATAGTTCTGTATCTCGATTATGGTGGTGACCACATAAAACTACACACATGGTAAAGCTGCATGAGTTGTACACACTCACAAATGGGCACACGTAAAGCTGGAGAAATCCATGTAAGCTCTGTGGCTTGTACTGATGTCAATTTCCTGGGTTTCATACTGTACTATCATTAGATAAGACGTTACCATTGAGGGAAGATGGGTGAAAGGGTGCACAACACATCAACATGTTTTTTGCAGCTTCCTGTGAATCTGTAATTATTTCAACATAAAAAGTTTTGAAAATTAAATTTTATACACCATTTGAGTTCTCATTCCTACCAGCAATGTATGAATGATTCCATTTCTCCACATCCTTACCAGCATCTGCTATTGTCAGTGCTTTTTATTATAGCCATTCTGATAGGTTTTGTTCTTTTCTTGCTTTTGTAGGGATACAATTTAATATTTTCTCGTTTGCATGCTTTATTTTGAATCGTTGTTGTTTTGCTAAAAGTGGAAGTATCTTGGCACTTTACTGAATACTTTGATTAAAATTTCTCACCTTATTTTTAAAATAATCGAAATCTAGCAAGCTTGACTTTAAAAATTCAATACTACTTTAGAAAACTGAGGTTGATCTATAAAGTAATTCTTCAAAGGCTTAAACATTTTTAAAGCCAATTGACAAGGCAGCAAAGAGAAAGGTGTACTGTCATATTGAAATATTTTATTGTTTCCAACATAAGTTCATAACAGTTTAATTCAGTTAACTCTGGTTGAGTAACTACAAATTGAAAATTCTCAAAATCACACTGTCTACTATCATATCTTATTTGAATCCCTGGGGTATGATTATGGTGAAGCCTGATGGAGGAACCCCAAAGCTTACTGCTAAGTCCCCAAAATCAACTGTTGTTTCTGGAATCCATATCGGACGCCAAAAGCCACTGGAGTGACCTCAGAATTAGTCATCAGAGAAACAGATATAGCTTTATCAGATAAACTGCCCCAAGGAGCCAGCCTTCAATAAATGTCAGTGCATTCAACTAAAAATCCACGTTGATTTCATGAAAGTCCTGCATTTACGTGTGTTTACAATGTAAATGGGTTCTGCCTACACTGATTGAAGAGAAGAGAAATGACCTAGCATCTGTCATCACCTCCATGTACTGGTGATGAAATGGGTTTAGAACATTACTTGCCTGGTTAACCGAATATGGCAGCTGGTCACTTCCCCATTCTCATTAGTGAGGTTGATGAGGGTTCGTTATGTATTCATGAGGCTGATGCAGAGTGCATCTTTTCAACTAAAAAGATTAAACTTGCTACAGCTACTGCTTCACTCAGGCAGCAAACGTATGTAAAAGGAATTTTTATTACCCCTCCTACCTTGAACCTCACGGGTTTGATGTTCAGTGTCACCTGCCATCACACATATGACTGTGAAGTAGTTAAGGGTTATTCTGGGTAAAGAATTGCAGGAGTTTAAAGAATTTGCCAAAAGAGGACAGCTTTATGAAGCTGATCCCTAGTAACTGAAGATGTCAGAAACCTTGATACTAGTAAGTTGGAGGAACTCTGCCCATTATTATTTTGAAGATGAACATGATAGGGATCAACCAGTAATCCTGGAACCTCAGACAAAACCACATTCTAAAAACATCAAACTGCCTGAGAATGGAACCAGTTGTGACATTGTTGGAGGATGCATTTTCTTCTACAAAAAGCCAAGTAAAATCCCCAGGTGTGCTGGAATGATGCTGCGGTGCTGATACCTGCTGTGATGCTGGGGAAGTCCCTGCTATGAAAAATCAAAATGAAAAAGAGCAAGCCACTTAAGACACGGTGAAGAACATGTAATTTACACAAACACCCACACTTAATTCTTAAACACTGCAAGCATGAAGAATTGGCTCATGTAATATTGAAGCCAAGGTCATGGAATACCTTTGGCTAGAATAATTTGTACTGTGCCGACAAGATCATGATTCAGTACCATAATTAGTGTCTCTTCCAGAATAAGCATTTGTCTGACCATCTCCCTTTAGTCCAGGGTTAGGCAGTGCTTGGTATTACCAGTTAGTAGACCTGTTGGAGACAAGTCATGGCTCTCTGAATCAGAAGCAGGCTCTAATTTTTTTTTTAGATGGAGTCTCCCTCTGTCGCCCAGGCTGGAGTTCAGTAGCACAATCTTGGGGTTCCCTGTAATCTCCGCCTCCCAGGTTCAAACAATTCTCGTGCCTCAGCCTCCTGAGTAGCTAGGATTACAGGTGCTCACTACCACACCCAGATAATTTTTGTATTTTTAGTATAGATGGGGTTTCACCACGTTGGCCAGGCTGGTCTCAAACTCCTGACCTCAGGTGATCCACTCACCTCGGCCTCCCAAAGTGCTGGGATTACAGGCATGAGCCACCGCACCTGGCCTAAGCTTTAATTTCTGTTTTTTTTTGTTTGTTTGTTTGTTTTTGAGACGGAGTTTCACTCTTGTTACCCAGGCTGGAGTGCAATGGCGCGATCTCGGCTCACCGCAACCTCCACCTCCTGAGTTCAGGCAATTCTCCTGCCTCAGCCTCCCGAGTAGGTGGGATTACAGGCACGCACCACCATGCCCAGCTAATTTTTTGTATTTTTAGTAGAGACGGGGTTTCACCATGTTGACTGGGATGGTCTTGATCTTTTGACCTTGTGATCCACCCGCCTCGACCTCCCAAAGTGCTGGGATTACAGGCGTGAGCCACCGTCTAATTTCTGTTTTAACCTACCCATTCATCACCTCCCTTCCTAGACGAAGTTGTTTTTCATGACTCCAATGTGTGCTAATGAAGAATCTGGTATTTTCCAAGGAGTAGCAGATTAGCAAGGGTTTAATTCAATGGTACTCTTTCTATATCTGGAAGAAATCTGCATGGATTTAAGAGTGACAAAGTTATCTCTCTTTTTCCATCAGTCTAGAGTTTTTGGGGAATACACTATTTATAAAGAAAGGAAAGCATGTGTTTTCCAGACTTCCCTTCTACAACCCTCCATGAATCAGGCACTTCATTTACTTCCACCTGGATGCTCACCTTGCTGAGCCCAGGTCCCTCGGTTGGTTCCTGTTTCTAGGTCCCAGGCCATTTCTGGGTTCAAGATTTCCCTTCAGAAATACTTTCTTCCGCCTGTAATCCCAGCACTTTGGGAGGCCAAGACGGGTGGATCACGAGGTCGAGAGATCGAGACCATCCTGGTCAACATGGTGAAACCCCGTCTCTACTAAAAATACAAAAAATTCGCTGGGCATGGTGGCGCGTGCCTGTAATCCCAGCTACTCGGGAGGCTGAGGCAGGAGAATTGCCTGAACCCACGAGGCGGAGGTTGCAGTGAGCCGTGATTGTGCCATTGCACTCCAGCCTGGGTAAAGAGCGAAACTCCGTCTCAAAAAAAAAAAAAAAAAAGAAAAGAAAAGAAATACTTTCTTCCATGCAAGCCAGTGCCTTGAATGGCCTTTATTTTCTGGTAAGTAGCTCCTTTCCGGTAGTTATGCCCTAGAGTCTAGAATACTCTCTTTCTTTTCCCTAACACGACATCTTGTGTGTTAGGTGGATCTCTAAGAGTTACCCTAGCTTAATATGTCTCCCGAAAACTTTGGGTGCCAGTAGAACTAGTTTCTATCCTGGAATACATCTTTCCGAAGGTAATAAAAGGGAGTGACTCAACCTCACAAGTCCCTTATTTGTTAAATCACACTAAGCCAGCACAAACCTCTTTTGTTTAAATGTCCACATGTTAAAGCATTGCATAAGGGCGTTTTGGTTTCTAGCGACGTTGTGGATGGAAGGCCGCCCCTGATCCATTCTGCCCATGTTGACATTTAACCAAACGTGTGTTTGTTCTGTACTCCAACAATAGATTTGAGCATCACCTTTTCCTAACCTGTCTCTAATCCATCTATAAGAGTCTAAGCAGCTCAAGCCTGTGTGTGTGTGCGTGTGTGTGTGCGCGTTTTAATCCTAATCTCTCTCTTGTCTCTATTCACTATTCCCTACCTCTCCCACACCCAGTATCCCCCAGTAGAAAGATTCCCAGAGATTCTTATGAGCCAGGCTCTGTTTTTAGCAGTCCATTTTTAAAAGTCTGAAATATGAAAGATCTCCTAGATGTCTCCATTAGTTGGGAAGGGGAGGAAGCCTGACTGATTAGTAGGCCTCGTGTAACCAGCCAGTTTACATTGAGGAAGTGGGGAAGAAGGGAGCCTTCCAAAAGTCTGCATGGGGAAAAGGACATCTTCTACGAACCTTTTGTGAGGATTAGTTCTTGGTCCTCCATAACACCTCCATTACTTCTAACAGTGTTGCAGGCTTTTGCTGGCTGTTTTCTATCCATTTAGGGAAAAAAAATGCTTCAGTAGTGAAAGCCACTGAACAGCATAAAGTTAGGGTGGTAAACATATTGAGAAGGGAAGATAGCCTTCAACTGATCAAACGCTACTGTAATTGAACAGGGCATTTGGGCAAAAATACTCCACCCCCATTGATGGGAGGAGTGGTCCTGGCCAGTAGAACTGGCCGCAAGTAAGGTTCTAGCTTTGGGGAAAATATGAGGAAACTGCTCTCTGAAATGAGTATTCTTACTCATTTTTGTAAAAAGTCTCCCCAGGATGAATTATAATGTGGGATCTGCTATAAGATAATCCAGCAAGGAATTTAGAAGAAGAAGAAAGACAGGATACAGAATAATAATTGAAACCAGATGACTGGCACATGGGATTTCACATTATTCTTTCTACTTTTGTGTACAATTAAGAGTTTTCATAATAAAAATGTTTGACATCTCCCCAGGAGCTATCCACCTGGGACGTGTTTTGTGAATGTGTTCCTGATATAGAGCACTGCCAAAATCCCACGGCTCCATCTCAGTCAAAGGGATTGATTTGACATGTATCTGTTGAAGGGCACGCTGTATTCTTGTTGACTATTTCCTGTTTGCTCCAAAGGAGTGTCTTAATGACAGAAATTTGGGGAAGCTGATAAAAGAATATTAAAACACTGCTGCATATGACTTGGGTGAATAGTATGCCTTCTTGTATATGCATAGAATGTTTCTGGAAGCTTTCACAGTATGCTTCTAGACAGGGAAGTCAGGTTTCTGAGGAAAGGGATTGAGAAACTCCATTAAAAAATAAAATTAAATGATTAAACAAACAAAACTATACTTTCACGGGAGGGTTACATTTGTTACTACCTCTGATACTGTCCCAAGTGAAAGTGATCTGCCCAGTCCTCCTAAAACCAAGTTAATTAGAGAGTACCTGCCTAGCTCCATGGTTCAGCAGTTGAGTAACGACGGCTTGACAGACTCAACTTGATGAATCAGTACATTAGGGCAGAGTTAAGGCAGCTTCAGTTAAGCTGTTTAACCCCAGCCTTGGAAGCGCTATAGAGACAATAGCCTTTGCTCACACTCTTAAAATGCTGCAGGAATATGTCCATAGCACATGGGAAGGTGCAAACTTCTCAAAGCTCATCTCTACCCTCATCTCTCCAATGAACTTCTTAGAAGAATGACTTGGGAATGACATAGAAAATACACAAGCTGTCCCAACTGAGTGGGAACAAAGGCATGCCTGCAGGGAGTCAGCAAAGGACCCACTGACTCACACGATGGCACTGCTGAAATCTGCGTTTATTGGTGGATTTGCCATGAAGCTATTCTTACACCTGAGAACGTGAACCTGCCTGTGTTACAAAGCTCCTGATCTTTTCAATATAGGGAGAACAACAATGTTCCTCTGAAAGCTGGCACAGTTCTTGCTAGCTGCTGCCACAACCTCGTTGTTTCAGAAGAAAACAGATGAACTGAAAGGCAAGAAACTCTGCTTATGGTTTTTGGCCTCAAGACACAAATCACGAAGTTCATCATCCCAAATTCAGGAGAATTTGAAAGCCTAGTAAATGGACGGAGTCTTTACAACTGCTTCTGATTTTGGAGCATCTATATGCTAATTGAGTATATGTGTTAAACGAGTCCATGATGTTCTTCTACAAACAGAAGACTGGCGGGGCACATTTACCTATTGAGAGGTGGGAGCTGGAATCTACAGCCACTTATGAATGGACTTAGAAAACAGAACCAAAGCAGATGTCATACCAATTTTTGACACTGTTTGTGACTTGTGCATATGTCTCTGCTGAAGCATTACTAGGCTGTTGAATTAAGGCAGAGAAGAATTAACAATCTCTAGTTGAAATATCACCTGCTGTTCATCCAGCTCTCTGTTCCAAAGACAGGAGCCATACGTATCCTGTATTAATTCTTTCCGTTCGGTCAGTCTTCTCAGCTTGCTGTGGACTACTCTTGAGCATATGAGGATTCTTAGATGTGTAATGAGATGTGCCAAACCACAGCCTTCTTGGGTGCAGAGAACCAGCAAGAATTGAAAGTTTCACACACTTGGTGAATAAGGCAACAGGGCAATATATATATCAAAATTATAAGCAACTCCACTGCTGAGAATTTACCTTAAAGATGTATACATCCGAAAATGATGTATGTAAGAGGTAATTCATCATAGCATTGTGTATAAAGGCAAAAGATTTAAACCAATGCCTTCTGTAGAGGACAGATTAAATAATGGTACCACTACACAATGACATACTATGCCATCAGGAAAGAATGAGGCATCCCTTCAAGTACTTTAAAATCTTGAAGATAAATCGAGAAAAAAATGGTTAGAGCAGTAGCTAAAAGCAGACTTTCATTTGTAAAAAGGAAGAAGGTGGACAAGAATATGTTTTGTATTTGTGTAACTCTTTCCTGAGATTTTATACCTATACAAAAGAAACTGTCACTACTAGCATTCTCCGGCATGAGAAACTGAATGTCAGGAAGACTTTTCACGGTATAGTTTCCATTTTTCAGTCGTGAAAAATCCATTCAAAATTTTGACTGTTTAATCATGAATTATCTATTCCAAAAGAAATATTTTAAGTCAGACTTTGAAATGACTGTAAGACAGTACCTAACGCATAGTCGGCACATTTCTTCTGAATGATGAGTTCTTGGATGTACAATTAAATATGAACTTGGAATTTCTGCTTTTAGCCTTATGGCTATAAGATATTTTTTTTTCCTACTCAAAAGTTAACAAAGGAATTGTAGAACTTTCTATCTTTTAGTTAACCAGACTCCCCGGTCCTCTACCCCCTGACTTTTACGACGATTCTGAAGACCACCGAGAAGTAAACGCTGGGCGTGAGAGGAGCGCTGTGTCCTTGAACTCCTTGAGATTAAGTAGAAGTCCAGGAGCACTGAGCAACTGCCTGGAGCTGTTTTGCTTACAATTATTTCTGCCCACCCAGCTCCAGACTTTGTATTTAGTCCTCTTTCCTCTGGCTCTTTCTGGTTTCTACTGAATCTAAAACTACAATAAAGAAACTAGGTATTTTTGAGGTATAAATTATTGGGCACACTTTAATCAATGAGAAAGTCTTACTGATGAATTCAGTTATTTGGTGATATTTATTAAAAAGAAATAATAAATCGAAGTAAATATATTTCTAAGTGACTTTCACGATTCTCTGATTAAATGAAAACAATATATAAACAAAGCTCCTTGAATCGGGACCAATACGGACAATTCTGGCTTCGCGATAGGGCACCTCTCCTTGAGAAATGGATGCAGTGTATCTCGGGGGTGAAGGGCGATGAAAAGAGCAGAATTTGCTCTGAGACAATGATGCCTACATTCCGCAATGTGCATTGGCCTTACTCTTATCTTCCCGTTCTGACCGCCGCACAGGATCGGTTGAGAGGCTCAGAGTGTAGAGTATGTGAATGTACTTCGCAAACTCAGAAGTATGGTTCATGTACAAATACTGGCCCTGACGTGCCGAATCTACCCAGAATTTCGCCCAGAAATTTGCCCGGAACTACAAGAGCAAATGAGTGCAGATATGCTGAAAATACTGTAAAAGAGTTGATGATTAGCAACTATGGTATTTCTAAGCAAAATGCTGGATATTTCTTGGAGAACTCCTAGGACACTGGTTTTTAACCCTACTCTTGGGACTTGCAGTTTTATTATTGAGCCTTCAGAATGCCTTTGCTTCAGAGTGGCTGAGGCTGCTTCATGGTTTCCATATCCAGGCATTTAATGTGGACCTCCAGGTCCTGATGCAAGTGTCAGCTTTCATTTCCCATGCTCAGAAAGGAAGGAATTATCACCACAGGTGGGTCTTAAGTTTTTACCAAGGGGTGGAGATGAAGAACCTTAACACTGGTCACCGAGCTGAGTCTAACTTGTAATGAGATTGTTTCAGGAGTCAACCCGCTGGCTAAAGAGGACCAAGCCATCTAGAGGTATTTAGGCATCCATCGGCTATTCCACCATCCAGTTTTGGCAGCCAATAAAGCTGATCACATGTGTGACCCACTTTCCCGTGCACAGGAATGCAGCGCACAGCTCTGAGAGTTGGACGGTGAGTGACAACAAGACTTCCAGTACACAGAGAATCTTTGAGGTATAAGAGGGGGGAATAAAAAAACTAAAGGCTGAATTAGGCTATCAGAGATACATGCTGCTGTATAATTAGCTTGGCTTCTCAGAAGCTATTTTAGTGGAAGTACACGTATAATAGAATGGCCCAGTGACTTGATCAAATGTTACCCTGGGAGTGAATCGGCTTTTAGTGGAATAAAGATTTCCAAGGTCAGCTTTTTTGAACCTACTGTGAATTCATTTTCTCTTCTATCCAAGAACATGCCGACATGGTCAGAGTGAATGCTATGGTTGAAGTGGAAGAAGTCTTTGTCTGTGCTGCCCCAAAAACTAGTGAACAGTTTCCTTATGTGATTAGCTCTGGCCCTAGTCACTTAACTAAGTTATTAACTCTGCTCTAGTCACTTATTGTACGTGGGTTGGAAGACTCAGATGGGAGCATGCCCGTGCAAGCACTGTTACGCTGTATAACGCTGCATACTTGTAAATGTTTCACAGAGTGTTGTCAGGAATCCATGAGATTGCCTGTAGGAGCCAGCCTCTTTTGGTGTTCCATTCATAGAGCAGTTAGGGCCCTGATGAGAAGACTGATTCCAAAAATAATGGGGCTCTGCTTTGCACCTGGTGGTCTAGTTTCCTGTCTGCATCAGCCCCATCTTCAGTTTCCACTTTGGCACATTAGGCTCCCAGTGTCTACTCTCCAGTCAACAATGTTGGCTTTTCTTCATCTTCCAAGCCCACTACTGAGACTCTAAACCCAGGCGTGTAAACTCTGGCTGAAGATCATGAATGTCCCTGGGAGAGAGCCTAGAGCCATCCCCAGCACATCATGCCTGATACTACCAAGGCAACCTTCTCCTTTGTCTTTCCTGTTTCAACTTTCCAGATGGTGAATCGGAGGCCAAAGAGGGACAGGAAAAAGATCAAGTTCAGAAGCAAAGAGCCAGATAATTGCTTCGTTGGTATTTAGGTACAAAGTTCTAATTGATTAACTGGTAGAAGCAGCTGCAA
Organism: Callimico goeldii; assembly: GCA_963573925.1. NCBI lineage: Eukaryota > Metazoa > Chordata > Mammalia > Primates > Cebidae > Callimico > Callimico goeldii. Next base: position 50,201 of record CAUYOR010043444.1, read on the forward strand.
ATGTTAAGACTTGAACAAATGTTTTGTGGGACTTGACATACCCTCGGACATTGAAACAGCAATGGAGTAGCATTGCTACTCCATAGAAAGACCAAAGTCATAGAAAGACCAAAGCCTGACATCACATCTGTTAGCTTAGATATGGACTAAGTTATTTTTAAACCCTATATTTTCAAATAATATAGATCAATAGGAAGTCACAAAGATACTACAGAATATCATGTACCTGTACCCGGATTTCCACTAACAGTTACATGTTACGTGACTGTAACACAATATAAAAACCAGGAAACATATTGGTATAATGTGGGTATAGCTTTATGCCATTTTACTACAAGCGTAGATTTATGAGAACCTCAGTCAAGACACAAAACTATTCCATCATCACAAAGATCTCCTTCATGCCACCCCATCATAGTCACACCCATCATCATTACCACAGCCCTAACCCCTGGAAACCACTAATTTGTTCTCCATCTCTATAATTTTGTCATTTTGAAAATGCTTCAGAAATGGAATCATACAGTATGTGACCTCTTGAGGTTTGCTCTTTATATATTGCTGAATTCTATTTGCTGATCATTTCCTGAGAGTTTTGCATATATATTCATGAGGGATTCTAGTCTTTCACTTCCCTTTCTTGTACTGTCATTGTCTGGTTTTAGTATCAAGGTAATATTAGCTTCTTAAATTACTGGGGAAGTGTTCCTTCCTCTTCTATTTTCTGGAAGTGATTGTGTAGAATTGCCATTAATTCTTCCTTAAACATTTGGTAGAATTTGCTGGTAAAATCATCTGGGACTGGAGAGTTTTTTTAAAAGTAGTTTTTAACTCATAAATTCAATTTCCTTTATAGTTCTAAGGCTATTCAAATTGTCTGTTTTATATAAGGTAGGTTATAACAGTGTGTGTTTTGCAAGGAATTGGTTTATTTCTCCTAAGTTGTCAAATTCATGTGTGTAGAGTTGTTCATAGTATTCTCATGTTATCCTTTTGATATCTGCAGGGTCTGCAGTGATATCCACTGGTTCATTCTTGATACTGGTAATTTGTCTTCTCTCTTTCTTTTTTGTTAGTCTTGCTATAAGTTTGCCAAATTTATAAATCTTTTTTTAAAAAAAGTTCAGGTTTTATTTGTTTACTGTTTTTCCATTTCCAATTTTATTGATTTCTGCTCTTCTCTTTTTACATCTTTCCTCCCGCTTGTTTTGTGTTTACTTTGTTCTTTGTCTAAGTCCTTGAGGCAGGAGCTTAGGTTACTGACTTGAAACTTTTCCTCTTTTCTATTATAAACTTTAAGTGCTATACATTTCTCTTTCAGTGCTGCTTTAGTGTACATTTCCTTTTTACTTGCCTTGAGACTTCCTCTTTGATTTTTTAACAGTGTGTTATTTGAACATTTCATTTTCTCTTCCTTTTTATATCTAGTTGAATTCTATTTTTGTTAGAGAATGTAATTTGCATAATTTCAATTATTTCGAATTTGTTGAGGTTATTTTTGTGGCTTGGGATGTGGTCTATCTTGATATCTGTTCCATAGGCTCTTTAGAATATGTTCTGCTCTTGTTGGATATGGTGTTCTACATATGTCCATTAGATCCTGTTGGTTGATGATGTGGCTGAGTTCTTCTATATCCTTGCTGATACTGTTCAAACAGATTTCTCTCTGGTTGCTCTATCAATTCTAGGGAGATGGGGGCTCAAATGTCCAACTATGATTGTGAATTTGTGATTTCTTCTTTCAGTTCCATCAGTTTTTGCTTCACATATTCTTCAGTTCTGCTTTTGTGGTCCATACACACTTAGTGGATTGGCTGTTTTATTATTATGTAATGTCCTTCCCTGTTCCTGGTGCTTTTCTTTGCTCTGAAGTCACTTTTTCTGAAAGCTCCTCTTGCTTTCATTTGATTAACATTTGTATAGTATATCTTCTTAAACCCCTTTACTTTCAACTTACCTAAATTATTACATATGAAGTAAGTTTCTTATAGACAGCATATAGTTGAGGCATGTATTTTTATCCACTTGACCAATTAGTCTTTTAATTTATGTATTTAGATCATTTATATTTAATGCAATTATTAATATCTTAGGGCTTAAATCTGCTATTTTAGTTTTTATTTTCTGTTGTTTTCTCTGTTTTTCATTCCTCTGTTTTCTCTTTTCTACCTTCCTGTGAGTTAAAGGAACATCTTTAGGATTCCATTTCCATTTATCATAGAGCATGTTGAATGTATCTTCTAGAAATTTTTTTAGTGGTTGTTCTAGGTATTACATAATATAACATAATATATTATGTCATAACATCTACCAGTATCATTATTTTATCACGTCTACTGGTATCATTATTTTACCAGTTTGAGTGAAGTATAGAAAACTTATTAGCCCTTATATTCCTTTACCCTCTCCTGTATATAATTGTGTTATTTCCTGTACTTTCACTGAGAACCACAAACAGTGTTATATTTTTGCTTCAACCATCAAACATAATATAGAAAACCCAAAAGGAGAAGAAAGGTGTATTATATTTACCATATGTTGTGCCCATTGACATTCCAGGTTACCTGCTTGTCCTGGTCCAAGTCTGGGATATACGAGGCAAAAAGAAAACCCAGGAAACTTATTACATCTTTTCCCTCATGTCCTGAGTTTCCTAACTGCTCTATCTTCTTTTCTCCTCCTTTCAGAAACTTCTTGTGTTTGTTTTATATGTAATGCTCAGGTTATTTAGTTGTACTTAGTGGGAGGAACAGGGAAAAGTGTGTCTACTCCATCTTGTCTGGAAGTGATGTGGATAAGTGGATTTTAACTGCTCTTGCAATTACAGTTTGTGGCTTGAAACTTTTTTGCTCTTTCTCCTCTTCTGTTGCTTATTCTGCTTCCTGGAATAAAAGTTAAATATATCTTTAAATAATCTTGAACTCTTATATTAATAGTAGATTTAACCTTTAATGCATCAGGTATGGGGGTGTGGAATAAAGATGGAGCTACTAGAAAGCTATCAGTTAAAACAACAGAAGACAGCAGGTAGACCAAATAGATATGCTAAATAGACACAGCATTGGCTCCTGAGAGTTACTTCCTCAATGAGCTAAGTCAGTCTTTTTGGTCATTGGCTCATCATTCTTATATATCCTATACCCCACTGCCTTATGAAATAATAAAGATTACTAAACTGGAGTCAAGAGACCTAAGTTACAGATGACATTGTGACCTTGAGCAACCGGCTTGACCTTCCTCAGGCCTGTTTTATTCATCCTTAAAATGTGCTTGTTGGAGGATTAGTTCCTCAGGTTTCTTCCAGCTCTTACAGTTTGTAATTACTCTTCACAGACAGCTTCCCCACCACCACTACACATGTACATGCACGCATCTGCAGGCTACTGCTCACCGACTACTTTGTCCTACAGAATTCTTTAAAGAGGATTTGGCAACATGCTTCTACAAGGCATTTAAAGTCTCACTCATCAGTTTTTGAAAATCTTCCTCATTTAAATTGTCACAGCTCAAGAGCCCTGGGATTTAAACCTTGGAAAGGGTAAGGCTTGTCAGCAGAATTTCTGTGTTAATTTGTAAAAAGCTGAGGGATAGTAAAAGTTTCCACTCTGCAGAGGTAGCAGAGAGACTGCAGACAAGGAAACCCAGAGGGGTAGTAGAGGGAAAGTCACAGATAAATGCCTAAACTCTCAGGACATGGTTTCCCCCCATCCTGTCAGTATCTCCAGCCCTACTGGAATAAAAGGGGCATGAACTTGAGGGAGAGGGAAAATGGCCGCCAGTAGAGACAAGCTTGGAAGGAACCGGCATGAGCACAGGATCTGAACACAAACAGGTTGGAGATAGTCATGATTTATGAAAGATCAAATAGATATCTGCCCTCAAAGTACAAACGCATTACAGAAAAGCTTTTCCCATATATTTCCTCTTTGTCTTTTATCACTTAAGCTACAGAGATGATACCATCGGTTAAAGCGTTTCCAGGAAATGCTTGTTCACCCATTAAATTCCTTAGTATACAGTGATTGGACCAATTGTTCAAATCTATTGGAAGAAGGCAAATTTTTCAAAGTTGCCTTCAAATTACTAATGCTTCCCTAATTTCTTTTTTTAAAAAATAACCCCTAAAGGGAGTGTTCTCTCCCAGGCAGTCACTAAAAACAACAGCAGGTGATGAGAGTGGTTTCTGATGGACTTTTTGTGTATGGAAACTCAAAGGAGGCAGAAGAGGCAGAAGCAGTATGAGATAGGCCATGTGAAATGCAAGATCATGTGAAATGATTGGAGAATCCAGAGAATGGAACTCAGGAGATCCTCTGACTGGAAAAGGAGGACTTACAGGGGGCCATGGAGGGGGCTTGAGGAAGAGCAGGCTGGCCTCAGATCCTCTGTTGCCTCCACCCCCTCTCAAAATTATTTTCAGGGACTATTTTCATTCTGTCCCAGGTCATTTGTTAGACTTTTTACTCAAAGGTTCATAGTGTCTGAAGAACTGACAATATTTTGAGTATTTTACTAACACATATATTTCTCCCAACCTTGACAGACAATTGAAGGCTGACCAAGAGGGTTATTTACATCTATCTTTCTCTTGTCCTTTCTCATCTCCCCTTAGCATTCCTTCATTTTACAAGTGAAGGTCCACACTACCAGGCTGGTGGGGACGACAGGAAGAGTATGCCTACAAGCCTCACAGGAAACGGAGAAGAGTGGGAGGAACTAGCACCAGCACTGTTTATGGCTGCACAATGCACTGCTACATAACAGATGCTTAAAATTTCGACTCCCTAAGGCCAAAGATCATAAAAGAAGAGATCACAAAGAAATAACAAGGTATATGATACCATGATTATACACTGGCAGCAAAGTCAGAGTTTGCTAACAAAAAGAAGAAAGAAAGAAAGAAAGAAGAAGAAGAAGAGGAGGAGGAGGAGGAGGAGGAGGAGGAGGAGGAGGAGGAAGAGGAAGAGGAAGAGGAAGAAGAAGAAGAAGGAGAAGGAGAAGAGGAGGAGGAGGATGAGGAAAAGGAGGAGAAGGAGGAGGAGGAGGAGGAGGAGGAGGAGGAGGAGGAGGAGGAGGAGAAGGAGAAGGAAGAGGAAGAGTGGCCAATAGGTAAGACGAGCAGAGTGAACATCAGGGACTATGAGAATTGATTGGATTTGACCATTAGGATGTTTCTGGTGACCACAGCAAGCACGGTTTTATGGAGTTATTAGGGACTGAAAGCTGCATTGTACTGAGATACAGTGGAATAAAGACTTGGGTGGAAGCTAAGCAGTGAGCACCAAGTGTGAGGATAAAAACGTTCGTAACCTCAAGAAGAGGCTCAAAGGTGGTTTTTAAGAAAAATGAGCAATGTCCGTAAGCTGACAGTGAGAACATGGAAAGGGGATGTTGAAGCTACTGAAAAAGCTGGGTTAATGGACCAGGATTGCAGAGGAAGAAATGAGGAAGGGTACAGAGGGAGGATTGGCTTCAGGTACCGAAGGAAGGAGGACGAGAGGCTGTGGGAATCCCAGTGGAGCTCGGAAGAGTAATTGCTGCACTTCTCTCAGCACCTCTGGGAGAGCACAGCCCAGCCTGGGCTTGGAGGGCTGCTGTGTAGCCGGGGCAAAGTTTCCATGAAAGCGTAAAAGGTAGGAGATTGTGACAATGGAGTGAGGATTTGGGAAAGCAGGTGAGGGGAGGAAGGTTCATTATAACAGAAGCCGAGGCAATAAGTACCTGGGAGCAAAAAGCAGATAATGAAGGGAAAAGAAAAACGGCTACATTTTTTATGTGGAAATTGATGGTTATAAAAATAAAATCAGAAGTCGCTGACATACAAAATTCAACTTCAGTGTGAGTCCCTGTGGTGGCAGAGCTTTCAAGGTGGTAACTGTGGTGGATTTACAGAGGAGTTGGTGTGGGCCTTTGTCTTGCTGAGTTAAAGGCAGATGTCTTGGGTGTGCACAGCAACAGAGAGGGCTCTGATCTTTCTCCCTGGAGAGAAGTCTTGATGTATAGGGAGTAGGGAGGGCCCTGGTCTGGTCCCAGCAGGGACTGTCTTGCAGTGAACAGACACACTAGGTATTAAGTAGATCAAAGAAAGTTGATGTGAAAGTCTAGGAAGTTCTAGGGAAAAGAATCAAGCTTAGACTGCAGGTTAAGAAGATAAGGTAGTTTCTGGCAGGATGCTTTGGACATGGATGTGGTGGGAGAGGAGGGACAGAGGGGACTGTCCTACTAGACAGTACCTGTGGGAGAAGGGAGGCTGAAGTCCAGGTTACCCCGTAACTTAAAAATGTCATGTCTTCTGCGCCTCCTCATGGTCAACCATTTCCACTCCCTGCTCAGCTCTAAGCTTTTCTCCTCATTGGTTTGTGCCTAAATGCCTCAGCATGGTCTCTGAGGCCCCTTGAATAGTCCCCTTCCAAATGGCCCTGCCTTCCCAACAGCCTCCTTCCTGTAGTAAGCATGCCAGTTTCCCCTTTCTCACGGCCTTGCCTGGTTCATACATTTGGGTGTTATAGCCACTTGGTGTACCTCCTCTTTCTCTCTCCAGCCTTCCTGCATACGCACCTCTCTATTGTCACTGACTTCTGGGGATACTGGTAAACAGCTTGAGCTGAGGTATCTATAAGACCTCGGTGCTGGGTCCAATTTGGCTAATTAGTGGCTGTGTGGTCTAGGTAAGTTATTTAACTCACTCATCTTGGGTTAAGGATTAGTCACATATGTAGTATAGTGTCTGACACTCATAGTAAGTGACTAGTCAGTGTTAGCTACCCTTACTACTAATGTGGCCTTTGTCAGAATCCAACTCCAGGCAGACTCGGGAAAGACTGAAAGTTAACCAGGGTCCCCACTATCATATCAAGGTGCCACGCTGCCTCCTCTATGCCTAACAGATGCATGCCCTTTTCAATATCCATTGCTCCCACTTCAGACCTTTGCCAGAGCCAAAGTTCTCTCCAGAGTTCTAAGAAATTCAGTGGACATAATTGGGGAGCAGAGGAGGGGCATTCCAGGCAGTACTTACAGGGATTGCATGTACCTTGGACGATGAAAATGACCTTCTAAATGTTCATTCTTCCAGAAGCTACATTCTAGAATTGCACTATTTTAGCTTCAGGTGAAGATGGTTTCTCAGAACTAGTTTGTCATTCTGTCCTAATCCCATTAAAATTGAGATTAAGTCGAAAAAACCCAACATTTTTGTAAATGCCTTGACATCATTCTTGTACCATGTAAAGAGAGCCAAAAGTGGCTTTAAGAGTTATTGCTATCTCTCTCAATTTCTTGATGGGCTTCTAGCTATCAGATAATAAGAGAAAATAGAAGAAAATACCATTTATTAAACCACTTAATAAAGTCATCTCTGAAAGTCACCTTCAACCTGGTGTGGGGTGGCTCATGCCTGTAATCCTAGCACTTTGGGAGGCTGAGGCGGGCAGACCACCTGAGGTCAGGAGTTAGAGACCAGCCTGGCCAACACAGTGAAACCCCATCTCCACTAAAAAATATAAAAATTAGCTGGGCATGGTGGTGGGTGCCTGTAATCCCAGCTACTCGGGAGGCTGAGGCAGGAGAATTGCCTCATGAGTCGGAGAACCCAGGAGTCGGAGGTTGCAGTGAGCCGACATGGTGCCATTTTACACCAGCCTGGATGACAGAGTGAGACTCCATCACAAAGAAAATAAGAAAGGCACCCTCCAGTGCTTGGCATCACATGGGCTCCACTCATAACTTCCTTAATCTCCCCCTTCTCTTCCCGTCTTGCACCCTTCCCCACTCCTACTCCCTCCCAGTGTGCAAATCTTAGAAGGACCAGCATCATTATTTATGACCATATTTTTAGTGGGTGAATATTTGATCAGAAAAGGGATTGATAAGAAAAAAGTTGCTGAAGTTTGGAATGAGCCAAGTGCTAAGATCCTGTGGTCACCCAGCTCTCTTACTTCTGAATGAGACAGCGGGAACGTGAGCTATGGGCTTAAAATAGTCTGTCTACCACTTAATATTTCTTCTTTCCAACTGCATGTCACGAAGGCCCCTTCTAAAAGCTGTGGGCAAAATTCCCATGGCAACAAATTTCCCTGACTCCCTACTCTATGTGATGCAACCATACAAACTCTTGCACTCAATCTCACACACACACACACATACACAAATGGAAAGCAGTGGTTCTCAAACTTGAGTGGACATCAGAATCACCCAGAGGTCTTAATAAGCCACAGCTAGGTTGGGGTACAACCTAAGAATTTGCATTTCTTACAGGTTACCAGGTGGTGCTGCTGCTGCTGCTGCTGGCCTGGAAACCCTACTGAGAACCATTGAAGTAAAGTCTTCTCCTTTTCTAGCCTCAACAAATGATGCCTGTAGCTGAGACTACATAGTTACTCATCACATCCAGGCTTGTAACACTCCTAAGCCTGGAGCTGAGCTGCTCCCTGCGCACTGGCTCTCAACTCCCTGGGTGTGCCTCTATCTCAGTTTGCAGGCCATGATCCATCCTGTGGCCTCCACCCTATCTTGACTGCAGAACCTGCCATCTCTATTAGTCAGCTCAGGCTACCATAACAAAGTATCACAGACTGGGTGGATTGAACAACATACACCTGTTTTCGTACAGTTCTGGAAGTTAGAAGTCCAAGATGGAGGTGTTGGAAGCATTGGTTTCTCCTGAGTTCTCTTTCTTTGGCTTGCAGGGTGCCATCTTCTCCTCCCCGTGTCCTCTTCTGGTCATGTCTGAGTGTGTTTCTGTGTCCTTATTTCCTCTTCATAGAAGGGCAGCAAGTATATTGTATTAGGGCTCTCGTTAGTGACCTCATTGGAACGTAACCATCTCTTTAAAGGTGCTCTCTCCTAGTACAGTCACATTCTGAGGTCCTGGGAGTTAGGACTTTAACATATGAATTTTGGGGAGGAACAGAATTCAGCCCCTAAGGGAGATGTGCCATTTTGCACACCTCTCACCCTCCACCTCTTCCCATTCTTCTTGCTGTTTTATCGTCTCTTCCACCAGCTTCCTGAAGGGACATAGAGACTCACAGGCCTGAGGCTAGTTGTGCTGCAGGGGCTCAAGTGAAGTGGGCTTTGGTGATCTGCACACAACACCTACCTCTGTGAGGGCTCCATAGCCAACACCAGAGATAAGCAGGGCCCAGTTGCGGGGAAAAGGGTAACAAATTGCTTGCAGAGGAACATCTGGCTCAGAGCTGGACCATTGTTCCTATAATCTCCAGATCACAGGCAGCAGGCAGCACTGGGCTCTATTGGCGCCTACCACCCCACCGCTCCACTCCACTTGGAAATGACACTGGATGAAACCAGAGGAGAAAGAGGCTGAAGGGCCTGTTTGCCTGGAGCCCATACTCTTTTTCATGGTAATGCAAAGAGCTCCAAAAACCCACTAGAAATCTCTGGTCTGTGGAGGAGAAAATGACCTCTCCCCATGGCTAGCAATAATTCCTGATGGTTTTTACGCTTTGCATAGCGTTCTTCCACATGACAATGTTTGAGCGTGATGCTGGCCCCATGGGGTCAGCCAGACTGGTATAATTATACCCCATTTTAGAGATTAAGGAAAAAGTCTAAGTAAACAAAACAAAACCTTAGGTTGTGATCCACCCCTAATCAGAGGCCTGCCCTCTCAATTATACTCTACTGACCTCATTTCTTCTCTCTTCTAAGCGTTTCCCGAAATGTGGTCATTCACACAGCTTGCTTGCATTTCTGGCTGTATTCACCCAAGCACCATTCACTGATGAATGAGGTCCATGGATGATAGGTCCTGATCTGAGTCTGGTACTAAGATGTACATTGAATTCCCAGTGGTTTGGTATGCTAAGTTTTTTCTAATATGCATTAAAAATAATTATTAAATCCTATTACTTTAGGATATACTTTCCATCTCACACTCTCTTCCCTCTGCTGTGATTTCTCAATGAGGCTGCAGAGGCATCTTGACAGCACTGTTTTTCAAACTCTTGGCTACAATCCACAATAAGAAATAAATCACACGGCAACACAGTACTCACATACGTACGCATATATAAAACAAAAACCAGCTTCACAAGGTAAAACACAACCTGGGTGTGACACGTGCTATTTTCTATTCTATTTTTAATGCTTGCTGTGATACACTAAATTGATTTTATAACCCAATAATAAGTAGCTACCTGCGATTGGAAAACATAAAGTTTTACAGAATGTCCTGTCCTAACTTTGAAAGCCTAGCTTACATTTTGTTTGTGCCTCCCAGGAGAGGAGACTGCAGGAGTCAGGCTGGAGAGAAGCTTCTGGGGCCCTCCCCTTACACTTCTCTCCCGGACACTTAGGGCTTAGCAGGCTGCAGCCACCCAAAGGAGGAGGCTTCCTGGACAGGGAGGGCACCATAGCTCCAAGGTTGCTGGGCTCCAAGTGGAAGTCTGGGTCTCCACCACACCATTCCCTGAAAAAGAATCCAGAGACCCACATGGTGGGAAATTTCACAGACACTCTCCCTCCGCCCTGTAGGGGGATGATTGGACAGCCCATCCTAAACACTGCATGTCATCACCCCTCTGACCCCATCTGAGCTGAAAGGGAGTTTTGGTGCCTACAGAGTGGATTTTCTCCTTTACGGGATTTTAAAGTTCTAGTCTAAAATAGCTCTCCACAAATGCCTGAGATTCCATCATTAGAATTGTATTCCTTTGATTTCAGCATTACCATCCTAAGATTCTTCTATACATACAAGTGTGCCTAAACTGAGCATCTAAGGCTTTTCTCCTCGAGTCTGGCCTTAACTGTAAGTTCCAGAAGTTGATTCTTTTTGTTTTCTTTTTTAGACAGAATCTTGCTCTGTCACCAGGCTGGGGTGCAATGGCATGATCTCAGCTCACTGCAACCTCCACCTCCTGGGTTCGAATGATTCTCCTGCCTCAGCTTCCCAAGTAGCTGGGATTACAGGTGCCCGCCACCATGCCTGGCTAATTTTTGTACTTTTAGTAGAGATGGGGTTTCACCATGTTGGCCAGGCTAGTCTTGAACTCCTGACCTCAAAATCCACCTATTTCAGCCTCCCAAAGTGCTGGGAGCCCAGTGATTCTTCTTTTAAAGGGAGATCTAGAGCAGTAGTTGTTACCCTTCCTTACAGCATAGAACTCATTGACACTGTGATGAAGGCCACAGGACCTCTTCTCGAAATAATGTTTTTAAATGTACAAAGTAAAATGTATAGGATTACAAAGGAAACTATATCTATAATATCAAAAATTCTCTTAGAATTTAGATAAATGATGAGTATTAATATTTTGGGGTAACCGCAAAAATTGTAACATGATGAGAATAACTGATTAGATATATACTATATATGATATGTATAATAGTTATAGGTATAATCATTATATGTAATAGTTATACGTCTAATCAGCTATTCCCATCATGTTACAATTTTTACAGTTACCTCAAAATATTGTTAATATTCATCACCTAAGAGAATTTTTGTACTGTGTATAGTATCAAAATGTTTTAATGTGTAATACAATTATACACGCATTTAAACCTAAATAAAATCTAGAGGCAGGTCTAATAAATAATCTAGAATAATGATAAGTATAAACAATATGACAAGGTTATGCAAAAGCATAACAGGATGAAAATAGCAAATTCCATTGGTAGAAAGTCTCAGGTTCTGGGAACTCTACTGTGGTTTGTGTCCCTTCGTAATGAAGGAAATGCTAGATTACAGTTAGGCATTAATGGCGTTAAAGATGTAATTTTTCCTGTCCAATTTTATAGATCCATTATATGCTTTCCAGGGACCCCACTTAAAAAGCCCAGATCTAGAGAGTTGCCTGCTATCTTTATCATTTCCTTTCCTGTCACGTCCTTCCAGATTCTAAAGCTTCATCTGCTGAGCCTGGTTTTATGAACGCTGCATGCTCCGCCTCCCAAATCTTGCTGTGCCCTTCCTCACACATCCCTCACCTGCTGTTGTGGTCAGCCCAGGTAGAGCAGTCAAGCCGGGGCCCACACTCGACTGGATCTGGAGATGGCCTTGGTGACGATGCCCACCAAGTTCCCGGGAGATTATATCAGAGGGCAGCTTGACTTTGACTCCAAGAAGTCCCTAAATGAATTATTCTGCCCCTGAAATTTTGTCAGGAGACCTGTAATTATCTCAGCATATTAATAATGTGAAAGAGAACCTGTCCCTATTTAAAGCAGGACCTTTTCCCTTCTCCAGGCCTGCATATGAATAATATCTGTGCCTAGACCTTGGCTCCAAAAGATGGATCTTTATTCGGCAGGTGGGAGTCTACTGAGCTCAGCACAGAAGAGTTAACAGAGGAGCTGAGACATACTGCCGCTTACCAAGGGGAGACCAGTCCTTGTCCCAGAGGGTGCAAAGGAGAATGTCTTTGTGGATCAATGTCTTTGTGGCTCAGTGATGTAGCAGAGTGCAAAAAGACAGTATGACACAGTGAGAGTGTGGCAAATAAAAGCACGCATGTCCTCTCTAAAGCAATTGATTTCACATATTTTTACAGTATGTACTGGGGGCTGGGAGACTGCAACTTAGAGCAGCCACCGCAGCTCTGAAGCTAACATGTCAAGTCCGCTCAAAGGACGGCCATTGCCATCGCCGCAGCTCTCTAAGATGCAAAGAGCTACCTAAACAAGTCACTTAGGGAAGGGAAAGGGGGTTGCCTCGGTTCTGACGAGTGTTTAGGAATTGAGTTCAGCATTGTACTAAGTAAAGGTCACAACAGCTTAGACCAGCCTGACCAGCATGGTGAAACCCCGTCTCTACTAAAAATACAAAAACTAGCCGGGTGTCCTGGCAGACACCTGTAAGTCCAGCTCCTCAGGGGAGTGAGGCATGAGAATTGCTTGAACCGGGGAGGCAGAGGTTGCAGTGAGCCAAGATCACGCCACGGCACTACAGCCTGGGTGACAGAGCGAGACCTTGTCTCTCAAAAAAAAAAAGAAAAGAAAAACAACACTCAATTTTCAGCAAGGTAACTATGACAAAATTCTTTGACTGAAAAAAAAAGTGGGATTAACATAAATAGACTAGAGTCATTCTGGAAATGACTTAAGGAAAGTTAGAGTCTTTGGGAACAATCTAACATTCAGGGAGAAATAAGGACAATGACTCCTATATCTTCACACACCCTGTTTTTGTTGCCCCCATCAAGACATAAAATCTTGAGTTTGGAGGTTTGCCCAGAGAACCAGCTTCTCTGTTCTTAGGTTCGCATGTCAATTCTTTTGACACAACCCCCTAAATCTACTGCCTCTAGTCTAAACCAAGGCAGGGGCTGGCAGGCCTGTGGAAGAACCTGCGTTAAGAATGACATTTCACAGTGGGGAGGAACATTCAGGAAAAGGAAGAACATCTTAGGAAGTTAAGCAGGGCATGCCCCGTTGTGTAGATGAGATGAGGAGGGCTAGCCAGGGAAACCATACTGAAGAATTCTGCTTCTTTCCGCCCAGCCCAAGTGGCTGGGGACGTGACGTTGTCCAGTCTGATTGCAAGGCCACCTTCCCTCTATCTCTTTCCACATTCAAGCTGGCCTCAGGCATTTGGATAAGATGACAGGATGCAGCCGGCACTCAGAAATGTGCAGCAAGCAGACTGGGTAGAGTTACCATAGCAACAGCAAGACTTCTTGAAAGCCCTGGAGGCTGTGTGGAATTGGAGGCGGGAAGACCTTCCCACTTGAAGGGTGCTTGTCATACCAAAACTGACCTGCAGGGGCAGCAGAGCAGGAAGACCAGAAAAGCATCCTCACCTGTCTAGACCAGGGTGGTGGGTGCCAGATGGCCCTCACTATTGCTTCCTGTGAACAGGTGTGCCTTTCTCTTGGGGGCATTGTTCAATGTTTCATCCAAGTTTAACCACAAAATAATTCTCTTACCATCCTGTGTGGCCAACACATCACACTAACTTCTGAACAAACACAGGAGCTGGGATGTGGACTCTAGAAAGGACATGGGTCTGTCCCCTGCCCCTAAAACACAATGTGCCGAATCCGGCCATAGGTCAGTGTTTCAAAATCTAGTAATCTAAGGATTGTCTGTAGGTCCTTTTTGGAGGGTTTGGGGTAAGTGTCGTCTTGATATTATTCCTCCACTTCCTTCTGACTATGGCGTCAACTCATAATCTTTCAAGATAAGATGGTTTATGTTCTTACTCTATTAAAATGTGGAACATACACTGCTGCTTCAGTAAAGGACATGGCACATGGCAAACATGGCAATGGATGTGTATGGAAAGTGGCTCCCTGGTCCACCTCGGGGAGCCTCCCAGAATGTCTGCCTCAGTGGGCCACTGCCCTTAAGGGCCGGGTCCTGGGCTTCACAGGTTCAGCTCAGTGCAGTCACGCTCTGACAGACACATGGCAGTCACAGGCAGAGGCTGACCTGGAGGCTATGCAATAGTGTATGAAAATAATTTCCCAAGAGGAAACCCAGACACACTTGGGTTTAAATGGGGCATCCTCGTTTACTAGCTGTATGACCTCGGACAAGGTTATTTAACCACTTCTCTATGCTTCATCTGTGAAACAGGGATAATGATAGCACCAGCTTTGCATGGTGGAGATGAGGATTAAATATACTTACATATACACAAGTGCTTAGAATAGTACATGACACTGTAGAAGTCTTGTTGTTATTAAACTTATAGGGTAGAATTGGCTACACACCATTCAACTCTGGAAGATATCAGTCACACAGACTCCAATGTGAATGGTGTCTCCACAGTTGGGCAATGCACAGTCTGCATGAGTGTACATGATAGCGCAGAAATATTAATTCCCACTTTGCAAGGTTATTGCAAAAATTATAGCTAAATGCATGTGAAGTACTTTTTATGTTGTAGGCACTATAACTCACAGCTGCTGCCATTATTTTTACTGAGAGATGTATCTGGCAGTTTAACAGCAATATTTGCACAGAGTACTTCTTGCTTTTGGGCAGGTTTGCACAGAGACTAAATTTGATTAAAAGAGCTATTGAGGAATTTGAAATACGTGAAAAGAAGTTAAATATCATCTCAAGGTTATCCTCATTCCACCAGTAAGGAGAGGCATCTGTCTTTAGACCACTGGGACTCACCATTTGAAAAGAGTATTCTACCCTGAACATGGGCCACAGAAACACTAGCAATTCTTTACTCTTCAGCACTCCTTTTTTTGGCCTCTCTCAGTTGCCAGGAGCTTCTCTCACTGTGTTACCTCATGGGCCTGCTACAATTAATTAGATAACTGCATCTCTTACATTAGCTAATCTTTAAATTGGTCTCTTCCTAATGAAATTTTAAGGAAGGCCCACAGGCTCCTTGATGAAATTTGAAAGCCCTCTTAGTCTTATCAGCCACGATTTTTAGAAATTATTCACTTAAGCAACATCACAGCCAAAAGAATCCACTGAGTGTGAAGCTCAAACCACACATCTCTCCATGGTCATTCTCAAGTGTTGTTGGACGATTTTCTCCACGTTCTAACAAATGCGTACACCCTCTGTTTTGTTCTGCCTGTTTCATACAGTGTTATTTCATAAGCCAAGCTTCAATATTAATCATGTTTTAATAGCAAGTTATTCAAACAAAATATTCATCTCAGCATGCTGAGATATGACCCTCCAGTGGGGTGTTTGAAGCAGCTAAAAATCTCAGCTGGCAGATAGAAGTCTACAAGACACAAAGGATATGAGGGCACCGGGAATGACATGAAACAAACAGAAATGAAATACACTGTACAACATTAGAGTTGGGAGTACCTTAGGGGACTGTCTGGTCTAATCCTTTCATTTTACAAATGTGAAAACTGAGGCCCAATGAGTAGATGTGACTTGCCCGAGGCTACATAATTAATCAGCCCCCTCCACTGGGTGGGGACCCGCTCCTGCAAAGGAGGAGCTTCTGCTGGCCTTCTGGGAGTAAGGAAGAGTGGCTCACACAGCAGAGGTGATGGACTGCTGCTTTGCAGACATCCCCCAGCAGCTTCACAATGGGTCAGCACAGAGGCATCCGTGCCCAGGTCCTGGGCTGGAAGCATCCCACGGAGGGGAGAGGAAGGTGTCAGAGCCAAACATGTGGCATTCGTCCACTCCCACCCAGCACCTGGAGGTGTGAAAAGGCATCCCAAAAGGGAGAACCCAAAAGAGACAGGCAGCTAGAAACTCCTACACGGCTCGCTTCGCTGCAAGACAGAGCCAAGCACACCAAGCACGCCAAGCACGGGGGCGAGGAGCCCAGGAAGGAGGGGCCTTGGAAAAGTCATAAACAGCAGCTGCAACATGAAGATCCACCCCACCTCCAAGACCTCCCCCATGGAGTCAGGTAGACTGGCAATGTACTGGAACAGTGGAACTGTGTTGAACTTTTGAAGCCAGCTGCCTCCTCTGATGGATGTAGAGACCAAGACCTAGGGTCAGGAAGGGTCTCACTCAAGGTCACACACAGAATGAGGGGCTGCCCTGTCTATAGAATGGAGCTGTCCTCATTCCAGTCCATGACACTGTCCTGGGGTCCCCCTTTTTCTGGGACCAGGGAAAGTAAGTAATAGCAACTTTTGGAGAGATGGGTGTATAAGGTACCACCAATTGATTAATTAGGCATTGACTCCAGCAACCTATTCATGCAATCTCCTAGATGTCAGCACGTGTTGCCTTTGGTGGCTCTAACCAACTGTAGGGTTTTAGGAAAACTGCATAGATTTGCATGCCTTTATTTCTTCACCTGCAAAATGGGGCTAATAATTGGACCTACTTCAGGGGTGGTTTATAAGTTGAATGTGAAGCACTTAGCACAGAACCTGGGGCCGTGATGAATGGTATGTTATCATTCTATTCCACCAGAGGACTGTTTCCTCCGCCCATGCAGCCTTCCCCATGGGAAAGTTTCCATTTCTCCAATGGATTTACATCATCTACTATCTTCTCAATGTGGTATCTGTGCTTCTCTGCCTTCACGAATCAAGAGCTGACTCACCACAAGTTCCAGACCAGTGTTTCCCAAACTGGAGTATTTTCTGAGAGTTATGAATTCTTGAAGTGTCTTTTTTCATCTCGTTAATTATAGATTTAGGAAAATCTACCTCATCCCTTGAGGGAAGAGAAATGTCCCCAAAGCTCCTGGCTCCCCTCTCTCCTCTGCAGAAAGTTCCTTTCTTTTTGATTGCCCTCTGGTTCTAATCACTCAAGAAGAGAGCAGCCCCGGGGACTAAATTAGAACTGGAAACAAGGTGATGAGAAAGAGACTCAGAATGAATGACAGGCTTTGGAAAAGGGCAAATTGTAGTTCTCCCCTGTCTTCTGGGAGCCAACTCTTTTCTAAAGGATGTAAGAGAAGCTAAGGACCCATGGGGAGGCAAGAAGATGGGAGGCTGGGAACAGGATACTGCAGATAAGAATTTGTTTTTCCTTAAGCCTCCAAGAAAGAAAACAGGAGAGAAAACTGTAAAGTAACCCTTTGCTTAGTTTGCCCAGAATCCTTCAGGGGGTCAGCGCCACTGCCCTGGAAGTCAGCCTCCACTCAAAAAGGCTCATATGTTGCTACTGGCTGGACCCAACACCACCCTTGGGAACTATTCCCAGTCAATACCAGCAAGGATGGCTGGTGACCCCAGTGTGCTTGTGGTGATCTTCGAGGGCAGAAGAGGAAAGATGATGTTGGTAATGCTGACACATTCCTTGCTTCCTGTTTAAGATTGCAGAGCACTTTCCCATATGCTTCCAGATTGACCAGAGGAGCAGCAGGAATACTCCTGTTTGCAGAGAAATGGTTCACAGCCAACCAGTAGTAGGGGGGCTCAAAATACTTGTCCTTAACTTTAGAGTGCAAGAAAGAAGCATGGCTAGCCCTGGAGAGAACATCAGGACAGCATTTCTTCCAGATAAGGTGAGAGCATGCTCATTTTATAGATGAGACACCTGAGGCCCAGGGAGATGAAGGGCTGGTCCAGGGCACTAAGCTTTAGCTGTGGAGGAAGACTAGAACACAGTGCTCCTGCATCCCCTTTTCTTTCCCGTCCCTGCAGCCTCCATTCCAGGGAGTCAGGAGTCTTTTCCAGTGTCCTGTGTGAACTTAGGGCCTCCCTGCAGAGCTCTGTGCACTGCTGCCTTCCCAAATGCCCTCCTACCCCTATCATTTCTTCCTCATGAGTTACTACCGTATTATAAATTATAAATATTGGGGCTGATTACTGGATAATCTGCCCCAATATTTATAATAAAGAACTGAGACCATTTGGATATGTTTATTTGGATAGCTCACATATTTAAGTTTTTATTAAGAAAGTTTCAACATGCAAAAAAAATGCAACTGACACTACTGATATAGTTTAGATGTTGTCCTCTCTAAGTCTCATGTCAAATTGTAATCCCCAGTGTTGGAGGTGGGGCCTGGTGGGAGGTGACTGTATCATGGAGGTGGATTTCTCATGAATGGTTTAGAGCCTTCCTCTTCATGCTATCTTCACAATAGTAAGTGAGTTATTGTGAGATCTGGCTGTTCAAGAGTGTGTGGCATCTTCCCCCTTAGACATTTGTTTTTATTTTTTTTTTAATTCCCACAGGTTATTGGGGAGCAGGTGGTGTTTGGATACATGAGTAAGTTCTTTAGTGGTGATTCATGAGATTTTGGTGCACCCATCACCCGAGCAGCATACACTGAACCTAATTTGTAGAATTTTATCCACACCTTCTTCCCACCCTTTCCCTGAGTCCTCAAAGTCCACTGTGTTTTTCTTGTGTTTTTGCATCCTCACAGCTTAGCTCCTACATATGAGTGAGAACATACTATGTTTGGTTTTCCATTCCTGAGTTATTTCACTTAGAATAATAGTCTGCAATCTCATCTAGGTCACTGTCAATGCCATTAATTCATTCCTTTTCATGGCTGAGTAGTATTCCATCAAATATGTATACCACAGTTTCTTTATCCACACATTGAGTGGTGGGCATTTGCATTGGTTCCATGTTTTTGCAACTGCAAATTGTGCTGCTATAAACATGCACATGCAAGTATCTTTTTCATATAGTGACTTCTTTCCTTCTGGGTAGATAACCATCATGGGATTGCCAGATCAAATGGTAGTGCTACTTTTAGTTCTTCAAGGAATCTCCACACTGTTTTCCATAGTGTTTGTACTAGTTTACATTCCCACTAGCAGTGTAGAAGTCCCCCTCAGGCTCCTGTTCCTACTCTTGGGATGTGAGATGCCAGCTCCCTCTTTGCCTTCCACCATGATTGTAAGCTTCCTGAGGCCTCCTCAGAAGCTGAGCAGATGCTGGTGCCATGCTTCCTGTTCAGCCTACAGAACCATGAGCCAAGTAAATTTCTTTTCTTTATGAATTACCCAGTCTCTGATACTTTTATAGCAATGCAAGAATACTATTGAAACTTAGACTTCAACTTAAGAAATAAAATATTATTAACACAGTCAGAGCCCCTGTGTGCATCTCCTTAATCATACTTCCCTCTCTCTCCCGCTCCTCTGGACCTAACCAGAGACACTGAATTGAGTATTTGTCATTTCCAAGCATTTATTTATACTTCATACGTTATTCTTTACACAGGCAGGCCTCACTCTGCAGGGCCATCAAAATGACAACACAAGCTGAAACTGTGCAAAATCATCTTAAAAATCAGTGAGAAAATATTATGATGGTCTTGTGATTTTTAACGATTCTCATCAAAAACATCAAAGTCCTCTTATTGTAGGCTACACATAGCATATGGAAATTTCTTTTAAAAATAGTAAAATCATCATTTAAAATATTAATTTTGTTTAAATTATTTAATTTAAAACTTTAGAAACATCAAGAATTGAGGTGTTTTATTTCTTCATAAAAAAAACTTTCAAGAATAGTTTGAACAGTGCTCACTTTCTTCTCATCATGTAACTCACCATACAGAGCAAACATCTTTTTTGTACTTGGCAAATCGTCATACTCTTGAGTTTGTATCAACGTCTAGCGTTTTATCCTTTGACGTTCAGCATTGCACAGTGTCTCCGAGAGTTACCTTAACATGACATTTTTGCCGGTGTCGCTTCCTCTGGAATTTTTCCTTTTCATCACAAACACTTTCTTCATAATGTCACTAAGTTGTCCTTCACCAAGTTCTTCTGGCTGCATATCTAGAGTCCCTCTCCTGATGGTGGCGTCCACATTCCCACCACCAGCTTTTCCTTCTACGGCTCCATTTGCCTACCATCTGAATTCCACTTGCAGCACGATCACTTTTTGTTTCTTTTCTGTGCTTTCATCTTTCAATGTCAACTTCCTCTTTAGATTATCTATTTTTGCAAAGCGTAACATAGACTTATCACCCAGAGACATGGAGGCAACACAGCTGCATGCCTTGCTGTCTGTGTGTAAACTGGATAGCAGATGCTCAGTGACCAGTCACCAGACAGACTATGGCAGAAGAAACCAGGACGCACATCTGTTATTCATGGAGAGATCTGTGGAATGAAGCATTGGCATCAAAGTTTGTACTTTGTGCAATGACACACAGTCAATACACTATCATAATTCAAATTGTAACCAAGTTGTTGGGGACTGGTTCAACTAAACCACAACAGAACTTTGTACATGGGAACTGGGAAGAGCAAGGACTGCATGCACTTTATACAACATATGTATGTCCACCAAAGCAATATGTGAAATTATTTTTTATGCTTTTAAGTTTCACATAAATGTTAGTCTTACTTCATGAATATTTCTTCATCTTCCAATACCATTTTTTTCTCTGTATGTTTGCATATCCATGTGGATATCCCCCAGATGAGGCCAGGAGCACTCTGAAGTCAGAGCCATGACCCTCCCTTTGGCTGAGGAGCTCCCTAAGGGCAGGGTCTCAGCTCTCCTTTACCTGAGTTCACTTGGAACCCCCAAAGGCACTGTCCATGGAGCTGCTGAGAGGAGTGTGGATGTGACTAACTGCAAAACATTAAGATTAGGATCACACCTCAGTTGCTGGAGAAACCATACTGGGACCACCTAAAAGATCCATATGTGCAGAGGTCCTATCCCCAGAGGCATCTTGCAGCATTCCAGCAAGCCCTGGGGGCGTAGCTGTAAGCTTTTCCTGCCTCCATCAGGTCTCCATTGTTCATTGCCCTTTAGAGTTAAACTGACTTTAATAGCATCCAATTTTCTCAAGTGCTAGAGAGACAGACAGGTTACAAAGGGAGCGTTATTACCACCTCCTTTTCCTTCTGGATTCCCAGATGGACATTAAAGAGTCACTTCATCTGATACTTAGCCCCTGGCCTCAGGAGAGGTAACCAGGGAAATAGAATTGGGCCCAGAGCTGACTATTAAAACCATAAGCTTCACATTTTGCCTTTCTTATGAGTGATAGGACAAAAAACTCCATTGCCCACTTCTGGGTGTCTGCGGGTATATATTCGTGTGTGTGTGTGTGTGTGTGTGTGTGTGTGTGTGTGTGTGTGAATGCATTTGTGATGCAAGTGAGCCCACATTTAAACGTGTTTATGTGGGGGGGTTTCACCCCAAATACATAAGACTAGGAGACTGTGTTGTACAGGTATGTGTATTTTTCCATGTCTGTATCCTCAGTGTTTGGCACATGTAAGTGCAAAGTAAATATTTGCTTAACAAATGTTACCAATCAATAGGCAATGAGGGTGTATACTGTGTGCATGCCCCTTCCGTTTCACAGTACATCCCTTCCTTGTTCCTACTTTTCTGTGAGGAGAAGCCAGCTGGAGCCCATACTGTATCAGTGTGTGATAAGCAGGGAGTGTTTGTAGACTGTGTACTTATCGTATGCGTGAGATATGAATGAGTGTCCATGAGTAAGCCCAACCTGCCTTTAGAAAGAGCCTCAGGCTGGGATCCCCGTGCCCCCCTACTTATCCCTGCACCTCAGGTGTGGCAGTGTCCCCTCCTAAGCTCAAGCTGCACAGCTTTGTCCTTTCCACTCCTCCTCATGCGTCTCATAACAGTAGGGAAAGCAGCAGCCATATCTCGGTCAGCCAGGCCCAGGGGATAGAGGAAACTTTCTTACATCATGTGTACCATCTCCAGGCCCAGACCTGGGCCCTTGTGAACTGGGAGGCAGCTCCGTGGAGCTTCAAAGAAAAGCAAATACTATCCCTTCCCCAAAGTGTGTGTGCACACATGTGTGCCTATGTGTACAAACCATGAACACACCAGTGCCTAGGCGGTGTTCCAGGTCCAAAATCAGTATTTTAAGATTATGTTACAGGGTGATTAAGCTAGGAATCCTTTCTGGTGACTGATGCTGCAACTGACTGCTCAGGCTGCCTGTATTTGGGGTCTACCTGCTGAATAAAAACAGAGACAGATACGAAAACCTTGTCGGCCTCAGAACTAAGTTGGGTGATGCCAGTCTAGTGCAACCTAAGTGCACTGCTCAAAAGCTGGATAGCAACCAGATGAGGGAGTTATGTCATCTGGGGCAGCCAGGAGGGCTGCATGAGGAAGGTGGAGCTCTGCCAGGGCTCAGAGACTGAGGCAGGATATGTGCAAAAGATCAACAGAGGCTTTCTTTTTTCTTTTCTTTTCTGAAATGCAGTCTAACTCTGTCACCCAGGCTGGAGTGCAACGGCACTATCTCGGCTCACTGCAATCTCCGCCTCCCAGGTTCAAGCGATTCCCCCAGCCTCAGCCACCCGAGTAGCTGGGATTACAGGTGCCCACCACCACACCTGGCTAATTTTTGTATTTTTAGTAGAGGTGGGGTTTCACCATGTTGGCCAGGCTGGTCTCAAACTCCTGACCTCAGGCAATCCACCCACCTCCGGCCTCCCAAAATGCTGGGATTACCGTGCCTGGCCAAGGTTTTCAAATAGAAAGTCAACCAGGACACCAAGAGGAGGCTGAGACGGTGTCACCAGCATCTAGAAGCAATTTATTTTACTAAGTGCATCTGTTCTCAAACCTAATTGATGTCTGCTTACCTGGCACAGTAAGACCAAAACATCCACACTAAGGTTTGCAGCAGATAAAAGGAAGGCATTTATTTGCAGGGCACCAAGCAGAGAGAATTGGGCTGCTCACACTTAAAACCCAAATTCCCAGGTGGCTTACAGGTAAGGGTTTTTAAAGGCAGGGAGGCAGAGGTTACAGTCAAAGTCATAAATCAATACATGGGGAACATACATTCATTTGACCTAAAAGAGTGAGACATCTCAACGCAGGAACCCATAGGTCAAAAGTGGATTCAAAGATTTTCTGATTTGTGATTGGTTTAGGAAGGATTGCCTAAAAATGTGAGATCAGCAGAAAAGGATGGTAACTCTGGCTGGAGGATGTGACTGTCTCCAGAGCCCTCAGTGAGAAATTTAAAACAAAGAAGAGTGGTCAGAGTCCAGTCCTCAGTTGCCCCTTACCCAAGGTCTATGTGCCAGCAGATCCATCTGGTAGGGATCCGGGTCTCTGAAAAACAATCAGTGATACGTGTTAAGATGCTAGCTTCGGTTTCTACAGGGGAACCAAACATCCTATGATTCTAACTTCCTTGGCTATGGTCTTAGGATAGTATGACCATCTTCCTTATCACATTTACTTCTCAGGAATAGCTAGGCGCCTGAAATTTCCCCTGAAGGAACTGACAAGTTTGTTTGTTTGTTTTGCTATGCTTGGGGGAGCCCACAGGCTCCTAAGAGGTCCCTGTGAAGTCTCACTTCCATTCAGCAGTGATACAAATTCACGGGCATCTGTGTCATCCTCCGAGGAAGTCATGCATACAAGCATCCATGTGGCATCTGTGGACCACCACCAAATGTGCACCAAGCACTGTGCTAGCCCCAGGAGGGCATGGACAAGGAGAGAGATCTTTCACAGATGGGAAAGTCGAGTCTCTGAGAGACTGCCTTGTGCAAGATCAGGGTCTAAGTGGTCAGGACTGGAGGACAGGTCTGCCTAATTTCAAGTGCTACACCCTCTGCATGGAACTGATCGTGGGAGGGGGAGCAGTGGGGTGGGATGCCGGGCTCATTAAGGAAGTCATGCAGATGAGGCTGAATAGGCTGGGCTTATGTGGGTTGAGGGGAAAAAAGATAATGACCTGGGCTGCCCTGACCTGGATCAGGACCCTGTGGTTTTCTTGAAAGGTGTCCCCAAGCTTCCAGGAGCTGCTGAGACTGAGGAATTGGCATCATAGCAGCAGGGGTGAGAAGGTGGTGAAGGTGTATATGGCACTGTGGCTGGTGTTTGGGGGTGGCTGTGTCTCCTTAATGCTGATGCCATCTCCAAGGCATTTGCAATCAGCCCATGAAACCTGCGCTGGGTCTGAATCCATGAATCCATTTATAGGTCATCTCTGTTCCCCAAGTGCTGGTTAATGGTCCCATAAAACATATCTCATTATGGCCAGCAGGGCTTCCCTACTCTAAAACTCCTTTTTATTTTAAAAACAAATTCTTAAAGTTATTCCTGGATGAGGAAAGTATCCATGCTGACATTTCCAAGGGGGGATAATGGAGGAAGGGGTTCCCGGGTGTTCCTGCAGCTGTGTCAGGGCTCTGGCTGCTGTCTGGGACATCACACAACTCTCCCAGTCCCTTTTCCTCTCTGTACCTTAGCAAGGAAACCTGCATGCACATTCCTGTTTCTCAAGGTTGCTGTGACGATAATTAGTTTACCTGAGTCTGTCACCATGCTCCCTTTACACCCAGCATCTGAGATCGTCTCTAATTATTATGACAAATCTCATGGAGCCCGCTGAGAGATCGGAGCCATTTCTGGACTTTAAACACAGGTGTGGCTTTTGTTTTCACTTGGCTGCTGTTGGCTCCAGAGTTTACATCTCCCTCCCACACTTCTCTCCAAGGCTGCACGTCTGGCAGCCTGCAGGCCAACCTGATGTGATGGTCCTGTGGGTATCTTAAGTTTAACCATACTGTAAACATCCCTCCCTTGGTCCTCCTCCCCACTGCTGGCATCAAATTCATTCAACAAATATTTACGTATTGAGCACACACCCCATGCAGACCCTGTGGGGTGCTGGGATGGGGTAAGGGGAAGGGATGAGGGCTCAGCCTTTACAGACTCTAGAATCTCCCATTACTTTCCTTCCAGATAGTTCTGGCAAGAAACCAAAAAACCATCTTAGATGTTTCTCTCCCTCTCCCTCTCCTCTCACTCCCAACCAGTTGTCAAACCCCCTTGGTATTAGTTCCATGACTTTTTAATCTGTCCCTTCTTCTTCACCACCTCAGCCTGGATCAGCCCTCCCTTGCCACTGGAGTGGACCACTGAGACCTTGCTGGCCTCCCCAGCCCCACCCTAGCTTCCTCCATCGTATTGCTCTAACTCTCTTAGGGGTTACTCTCTCCATTATAAGAAACAGGCTCCTTCTCCTGACATCAGAGCCACAACCATCTAGACCCAGCCTGTCCTAGGTCTCACTTCTCACCGTGCACTGCACACAGGATGCTTCACACACAGATCTACTCTGCTGAAACTGTCAGACCTCCTTGCCTTAGTGAATCCAATTTCCTTCAGGAGAAACTCCCTTGTCCCTCCCTCAACCCCCTCTCCACCTACACACACATTATCCCCTTTCCTCTACTGGGTAAGATCTATCCATCCTTTCAGGCTCTATTCAAATGCTGTGACTCCACAAAGCCTTCCCTGATTTCTGGGCAGAAATAATTCATCTCTCTTCTGTCTTCTCACAGCACTTCATCTGCACCTTTGTGCCAGCATTTATCACACTTTATCCCGTAGTCGGCTGAATGCTGTTCATGTTATTTTCCCTATGCTAACAATAACAGTCATAACAATAATTAATGCTGATTGATTGCTTGTACTAATCATTTGTCATGTATTATCTCATTTAATTCTCAAGAGAACCTCACAAAATAGGTGTGTTATTTTCCCCGTGTTGCAGAGGAGGAAGCAAGCTCTCGCTATGTACTCACGTGCCTGAGGTCACCCAGACAGGGAGATGTGGGTCCAGGTGCTCTGATCCTGGAGCCAGCACCCTTTCCCACTCCCATGAATGGCATTCAGGAAGCTAGAAGTCAATGTGCAGAGAGTTACACTCACATCGCTGTGCTGCTTCTGCCTCCATCACAAAGCCAGGCACATGGAGGCAGCTGATTAAGAATGAAAGATCCATTGGCCGAAGAGTTGAAAGGAGGTAGAGGATAGAAAATAGAGGAGGATATAGGGGTAGAAGAAAAGAGATTCCAGGGTTCCCTTAAACAGAATGACCTCCTTCCTCCCACTTAAATATCCTTTTTTCCTGCTGTATTCATTTCCTGGGGTTGCCAGTTAAGCTCTTGGCAGAGTCATGCTTCCTCTGCCACCCTGTCTCCTCCAGCTCCTGGTGGCCCCAGGATTTCCTTGGCTTGTGGCTGCATAATTCTAACCTCCACCTCCATTTTCTCTCTCTCTGTCTTCTCTTCTTATCATAGTTATATGGGGCGGGGGCCCACTCTAATGACTGCATCTTACCTTCGTTATATCTTCAAAGACGCCGTTTCCAACAAGATCACATTCGCAGGTACCCAGGGTTAGAACCTCAGCCTATCTTTTGGTGGGATGTAATTTAACCCCTAACACTGCCTGTTAATCAGATTGTAACACATGAGGATATAGGGTCTTCATAGCAACAAGAAAACTGTAATCATCCGCTAGTGAGAGTGAGATACAGATCCCTGCTTCTGCTTTCTGAGTTGACGTTGCCATATGACAAATCCCTAGTTCTTTAAGATGTTTAACTCGTGTCATTCTGAGACACACGAATTGACAGCTGGGGATGAAGACAGAGTGAGCAAGAAGAAAGGAGTGAGCGACAGCCCCTCCAGGCTGGATGAGTGTGGCCGGGGCAGAGTCCTGGCCTGTGACAGCCATTTATTGGAGGTAACCAGGTGTCGTCCCACCTGAGCCTCTGGCCTGTCTTGGGTTCCACCTTTGAGTTGGGTGAAGCACAATCCCCCTTCCTCTCCCAACAGGGAAACTGTTTTTTCCAAAGTAAGGCTTGTTCGCCCTGCATTTTCTGTCCTTGCCCCGGTCTGCCTCAGTTTACCCTTCCATCGAATTAGGAAACTACAACACCTGAATGAAGTGATTGGCATTGTGTCTCCTCCATTATGATCCTGGGTGTTCCCATGTGTGTCTGTGGGGCTCCAGCTGCTGCAGAGAGCTTTAAGGGCTCTGCTTCTCTGCCTGAGGGTCCTGACTGCTGTGTCTGGGGCTCTGCCCAGAGCCTAGAAGCTTCCATGCCTTCGCATAGGGAATGGGGGAAAAGACTGTGAATTATACATTGACTAGGGAACAGAAACAGTGCTGGGATGTTTCATTAAATAACTACAACCCTGTTAGGGTATTAACATTAGTTCCATCTCACAATGAAGAAACGGACATGAGGGAAGGTAAAGTACGTTGCCTGCCCTCTCATGGCTCATAAATGGGGGTTGTCTGTACATGGGGGTGCTGTGCCTGGGGTCACAGCGCCAGCCTGCACGGCCAGCTCTTGCTATGGCACCGTTGTTCATGGTCACAGTTTCTCCTCTTCGGCCATTTTGGGTGGACTGGTTGAGCCACTGTTCAGCAGGACCAGAGGAAACACGTGTGGCCCATTCTTCCAGACCAACCCTGATTCTGTCTCACACGGGGATGCTGAAGCCACACCACTGGGCTTTCTCCATCGCTCTGTGTCTCCTTTGCTGCCCCTAACAGGGATTCTGGGGCCAAAGCACACACCAGCTTGCTGAGGCTGTGGTCTCAGGCTTAGGAAGAAGGCGAGGAAGATGACGGGAGTTACCCCAGGGCTCAGGCTCACACGGGCCTCCTCCCTGCCACCCCTACTTAAGCTTTATTTAACCAGGTAGCTGTGAGTGCCGTAAGGGAGGCTCAGCTTGGATGACAGCTGAACACCAGCACTGGACTCAGCTAATACCCACTCACAACCAAGGGCTCCAGAGAATGACCAGGAGCGTGGCAAGGGGGAGAGCAACTCCCTGCAAAGAGACGCCCTGCCAGGGTGAGCTGTGAGCTCTGCCCGGCCTGCTAATCACCCTTCATCCCTCTTTTCCTGGCTCATCGTTTATTTTCTCCATCCCTATGTCTACTCTCCTTTGTCTTGCCCTGTCTATTTTATAATTTCTCTCTGCCAAGAGGTCTTTGTCCCTGTCTCTTCATCCCTTTGTCTCTCCTTCACTTGCTTTCTCCCTCCATTTTGTTTGCTTTCTCCCTAAACAAAACTTAGCCCCACTGGGTTCCAGACAGATTGTGAAATAGAGTCCCCTTCTAAGGAGAAACGGCCTAGACTCAGGTCAAAGTAGGAGCTGCTCACATGTGTGTGTGAACGCGCGCACACACACACACACACACACACACGCACGCACATGTACAGCAGTAGTCTAGGATGGCGTGGGGGAGACATGGCTTCCTTCTGTTTCCACATTTCCTGGGAAGTGTCCCCCCATTTCACTTCCCATCTGCACAGTGAGTGAGTAGTTGGACAAGACGACGTGACACTGTCTAGTGTCTGTAATTCTGTGGACATGGGTGAGAGTGACAGCACAATAGGCTCAAGCCCACACGTCCATCAACTCTTCTCTCCTTGGGGATTCCTGGCAGGGGTCTCAAGATGCCCCAAGCACTGCAGTCTGTAGGGCACTTTCCAGTGTCTCACGTTTGACTTCCAACCGGGTCATTCTGTGGCACTGTAACCCATTTCCTCTGGGCAGACCTTCACATATAGGCATGCAAGAGGTACGCCCCAGCTGCCACGTGCTCAGGGTAAGTGGCACTCTGTCTGTGGCTTCTAAAGAGCATTTGTGCTATCCCCTCTACTCTGCACCAGCCTCCCCTCCCTGGAACTGGAGCTAGGGTCTGACCTTGCTGAGGGATGTGAGGTAGAGTAGGGACAGGACTGAGAGAGGGGGCACATGGAGGGACAGACACGAGACAGAAAAGGGTAGAAACTTAGGTCTGAGCTATTTCCCTCACAGGACCAACTCCTGCCTGGGGGAGCACTGGGGGTGGGCAGGAGGACTCTCAGCTTTGGGATTTCTCTGGGCAAGGGAACCCAACCTACCTTTCTAAAGAAAGAAGTCCCAGAAAGGGAGATGAAGCCCAGAGAGGCATTTGCCCAGGATGTAGTATAAATCTCAACCTGCTCCACAGGAAGGAGGAGAAACCTCATTCATAATCCTGATGAATTGGAAACTTAATAAGTCCAGGCCCGCCCAGATGAGTGCTCAATTAGTGGGAGGAGGAGACCACTGCTAATTCCCTTCTCCTTGGGCGGTGGGAACCACACCGCTCAGCCTTCCCTGCCCCTCTGGAAACTCCTGGGAAATGGCAACAACTTTGAACATTACACTGGTGGCCCCCACCTCGGCGGACGTCCTTGAGCAAAGACTGAGAGAAGTGACTCCTCGTTCTCCTTCCCTTCCTTTTCCTTTCTTTCTTCCTTTCTCCCTCCTTCCATCCCTCTTTCCTTCCTTTATCCTTTCTTCCTTTTCTCCCTTCCTCCTTCCCCCCTTCTTTCTTCCCTTTTTTCCTTTCTTCCTTCATTTTCTCCGTCTTCCTTTCTCTTTTCCTCCTCTCCCCCCTTCTTTCCTTTCTTCCTCCCTCCCTCCCTCCCTCCCATTCTCTCTGTGTTCATGTGCGTGTGAAGGTATCTTGGGCAGGGCACTCATCCTTCTCAGAGCATCACACAGGACCCCCCTCCCACCCACATCCCCATTCCCACCCTTCAACACCCCCACTATAGGGAACCACTCTGCCTTTTGTAGTGTACCCTAACGTTAGATTTGTATGCTTATGGCTTTTTAATTCATACACATGGTATTGCAATTATAGACTCAGTTCTTTTTCTTTCTTTTTTTTTTAACCTTCAGCACTATTTCAAAATGTCTAGCAGAGAAGCTATGTGCACATGAAGTTCCTAATTTCTGACTGCTGCCCAGAGTTTGCAGGAGGTGCCACCACATGCCACCTCGCTATTCCTCTGGCGACAGACACCTGTGGTGCCTCCTATCCCAGCTGCCACAGCATCACTACACAGAACACAGCAACACCATACAGAACACGGCAACATCGCACGGAACACGGCGTCACCGCACGGAACACGGCGTCACCGAACGGAACACGCGTCACCGATGGAACACGGCGTCACCACACAGAACATCCACGTGCATATCCACAGTGGACCCTCATGAGGTTGCTTTGTAGCTCAAGAAATCTGAATTTCGACACAGGCTCAAGATGGCGCAGTGAGAACAACCCAGGATTGAAGCTCTTGGTGAACGCACGGAGGGAGAGTCAGGGCTGCATTTCCAGACGGATTTTTGTTGCCCACAGAACGGGGACGGGGACAGGATACCAGCACAGAGGTTTCGGCTGGTGTAGCCGGCGGCCGGCGCCGCAGCGGCACGGCACTCCACACAAAGAGCGCTGGTCCGGGTCCCCAGTTGAACCGGCAAGCTGAGTCTTGGGAGGGCAGATTGGCATATCCATCTGATTGAACGGGACTTAAACAGTGAGCCAGACCAGGATATTCCAGGAAAATCGGCATTTGACCCAG
>CAUYOR010043445.1:0-29100 GCA_963573925.1 Callimico goeldii
GGGAGAATGAATCCAAGCTGGAAAACACACTCCATGATATTATCCAGGAGAACTTCCCAAGCCTAGCAAGGCAGTCCAAATTTCTAATTCAAGAAATACAGAGAACCCCACAAAGATATTCCTTAAGAAGAGTAATCTCAAGGCACATAATCTTCAGATTCACCAAGGTGGAAATGAAGAAAAAATTGCTAAGGGCAGCCAATGAGAAAAGTCAGGTCACCCACAGAGGGAAGTCAATCAGACTCACAGCAGATCTGTCAGCAGAAACCCTACAAGCCAGAAGAGAGTGAGAACCAATATTCAACATCCTTAAAGAAAAGAACTTTCAACCCAGAATCTCATATCCAGTGAAACTACACTTCACAAGTGAAGAAGAAATAAAATCCTTTATAAACAAACAATTATTGAGAGATTTTGTCACCACCAGACCTGCCCTACAAGAGCTCCTGAAAGAAACACGAAGCATGGAAAGGAACAAGTACCAATCACTGCAAAAGCAAACCAGTGGACAGAGACCAAAAATGCAATGAAGAAAAGGAGTCAACTAACGAGAAAGAAAACCAACCAGTAACAAAATGGCAGGATCAAGTTCACATATAACAATATTAACATTAAATGTAAATGGCCTAAATGCCCCAATCAAAAGACACAGACTGGCAAACTGTTTAAAAAGTCAGAACTCATCGGTGTGCTGCATTCAAGAAACATATTACAGACAGAGACACATACAGACTCAGAATAAAGGGATGGAGGAAGATTTACCAAGAAAATGGAAAGCAAAAAGTAGCAGGAGTTGCAATACTCATCTCTAATAAAATAGACTTTAAAGCAACAAAGATCAAAAGAGACAAAGAAGGACGTCACATAATGGTAAAAGGATCAATGCAACAAGAAGAGCTAATGATTCTAAATATATATGCACGCAATACAGGAGCACCCAGATACATAATGCAAGTTCTCAATGACTTACAAGGAGACTTAAATTTCCACACAATAATAGTGGGAGACTTTAACACCCCACTGTCAATATTAGAAAGATCAACCAGACAGAAAATTAACAAGGATATCCAGGACATGAATTCAGACCTGGACTAAGAAAACCTAATAGACATTTACAGAACTCTCCACCCCAAGTCCACAGAATATACATTTTCTCAGAACCACATCAAACCTACTCTAAAACTGACCAGATAATTGGAAGTAAATCACTCCTCAGCAATTGCAAAAGAACAGAAATCAAAACAAAACAAACACTCTCTCAGACCATCCTGCAATCAAGTTAGAACTCAGAATTCAGAAACTTACTCAGAACAACTGCACAACTTCTTGGAAACTGAACAATTCCTCTTGAATGTTGACTGGATTAATGACAAAATGAAGGCAGAAATAAAGATGCTCTTTGAAATCAACAAGAATGAAGACACAACATACCAGAATCTCTGGGACAAATTTAAAGCAGTCTCTAGGGGAAGATACATAGCAATAAATGCCCATATTACCAGCAAGGAGAGATCTAAAATCGACATGCCATTGTTGACATTGAAAGAGCTAGAGGAGCAAGATCAAAATAACTCAAAACCTAGCAGAAGACAAGAAATAACTAAGATCAGAGCAGAACTGAAGGAGATAGAGACACAAAAAACCCTTCAAAGAAATCAATAAATCCATGAGCTGGTTTTGCAAAAAAGATCAACAAAATAGACAGACCACTAGCCAGATTAATAAAAAAGAAAAGAGAGAATAATCAAATAGATGCAATAAAAAATGATAAAGGAGATATCACCACAGATTCCACAGAAACACAAATCATCATCAGAGATTATTACAAACTGGAAAAAAAATGTAAACCTGGAAAAAAATGGATAAATTCCTGGACACTTGCATCCTCCCAAGCCTAAATCAGGAAGAAGGTCAAAACTCTGAATAGACCAATAACAAGGGCTGAAGTTGAGGCAGCAATTACAAGCCTACCGCCCAAAAAAAGCCTAGGTCCAGATGGGTTCACAGCCAAATTCTACCAAACACACAAAGAGGAGCTGGTACCGTTCCTTCTGAAACTATTCCAAACAATCCAGAAAGAGCAAATTCTTCCCAAATCATTTTATGAGACCAACATCATCCTGATACCCAAACCTGGCAGAGACTCAGCAAGAAAAGAAAACTTCAGACCAATATCCATGATGAACATAGATGCAAAAATCTTCAATAAAATACTGGCAAACCAATTGCAACAGCACATCAAAAAGCTTATCCACCGTGATAAAGTAGGTTTCATCCTGGGGATGCAAGGCTGGTTCAACATACACAAGTCTATAAACGTAATCTACCACATAAACAGAAACAAAGACAAAAACCACGTTTATCTAAATTGATGCTGAGAAGGCCTTTGACAAAATTCAACAGCACTTTATGCTAAAAACCCTCAATAAACTTGATATTGATGGAACGTATCTCAAAATAATAAAAGCTATTTACGACAAACCAACAGCCAATATCATACCGAATGGGCAAAAACTGGAAGCATTCCCTTTGAAATCTGGCACTAGACAAGGATGCCCTCTCTCACCACTCCTATTCAATATAGTAATGGAAGTTCTAGCCATAGCAATCAGGCAAGAAAAGAAATAAAGTGTATTCAATTAGGAAAGGAGGAAGTCAAATTGTCTCTATTTGCAGACAACATGATTGTATATTTACAAGACCCCATCATCTCAGCCCAAAATCTCCTGAAACTGATAAGCAACTTCAGCAAAGTCTCAGGATATAAAATCAGTATGCAAAAATCACAAGCATTCCTATATGCCAATAACAAACTTAAAGAGAGCCAAATCAAGAACAAACTGCCACTCACAATTGCTACAAAGAGAATAAAATACGTAGGAATACAACTAACAAGGAACGTAAAGGACCTCTTCAAGGAGAACTACAAACCACTGCTCAAGGAAATTAGAGAGGACACAAATAGACAGAGAAACATTCCATGTTCATGGTTAGGAAGAATCAGTATCATGAAAATGGCCATACTGCACAAAGTAATTTACAGATTCAATGCTATCCCAATCAGGCTACCAATGACCTTCTTCACAGAACTTGAAAAAAACAGCTTAAAATTCATATGGAACCAAAAATGAGCCCACATAGCCACATCAATTCTAAGCAAAAAGAACAAAGCAGGAGGCATCACACTACCAGACTTCAAACTATACTACAAGGTTACAGTAATCAAAACAGTGTGGTACTGGTAGCAGAACAGAGATATAGACCAATGGAACAGAACAGAGGCCTCGGAGGCATCACAACACATCTACAACCATCCGATCTTTGACAAACCTGACAAAAACAAGCAATAGGGAAAGAATTCCCTGTTTAATAAATGGTGTTGGAAAAACTGGATAGTCATGTGCAGAAAGCAGAAACTGGACCCCTTCCTGACACCTTACACTAGAATTAACTCCAGATGGATTGAAGACTTAAACGTAAGACCTAACACCATAAAAACCCTAGAAGAAAATCTAGGCAAAACCATTCAGGACATAGGTGTAGGCAAGGACTTCATGACCAAAACACCAAAAGCATTGGCAACAAAAGCCAAAATAGGCAAATGGGACCTAATCAAACTCCACAGCTTCTGCACAGCGAAAGAAACAATCATGAGAGTGAACTGGCAACCAACAGAATGGGAAAACATTTGTGCAATCTACCCATCTGACAAAGGGCTAATATCCAGAATCTACAAGGAACTAAAACAGATTTACAAGAAAAAAACAAACAAGCCCATTCAAAAGTGGGCA
Source organism: Callimico goeldii (assembly GCA_963573925.1). Lineage (NCBI taxonomy): Eukaryota > Metazoa > Chordata > Mammalia > Primates > Cebidae > Callimico > Callimico goeldii. Next base: position 3,792 of record CAUYOR010043445.1, read on the forward strand.
AAGGATATGAACAGACACTTCACAAAAGAAGACATACATGAAGCCAACAAACATATGAAAAAATACTCATCATCACTGGTCATTACAGAAATGCAAATCAAAACAACATTGAGATACCATCTCATGCCAGTTAGAATGGTGATCATTAAAAAATCTGGAGACAACAGATGCTGGAGAGGATGTGGAGAGAAATAGGCACACTTTTACACTGTTGGTGGGAGTGCAAATCAGTTCAACCATTGTGGAAGACAGTGTGGCAACTCCTCAAAGACCTGGATATAGAAATACCATTTTACCCAGTAATCCCATTACTGGGTATATATCCAAAGGTTTATAAATCATTCTACTATAAGGACACATGCACACCAATGTTCATTGCAGCACAGTTTACAATAGCAAAGACCTGGAACCAACCGAAATTCCCATTGATGATAGACTGGACAGGGAAAATGTGGCACATGTACACCATGGAATATTATGCAGCTATCAAAAATGATGAGTTCGTGTCCTTTGTAGGGACATGGATGAGCCTGGAAACCATCATTTTCAGCAAACTGACACAAGAACAGAAAATCAAACACTGGATGTTGTCACTCATAGGTGGGTGTTGAACAATGAGAACACATGGACACAGGAGCAGAGCATCACACACTGAGGTCTGTCAGGGGGATGTAGGGGAGGGACAGTGGGGGGTGGGGAGTAGGGGAGAGATAGCATGGGGAGAAATGCCAGATATAGGTGATGGGGAGGAAGGCAGCAAATCACACCACCATATGTGTACCTATGCAACATCTTGCATGTTCTTCACATGTACCCCAAAACCTAAAATGCAATTAAAAAAATAGAAAAAAAAAGAATAAACAAATTAGAGTTTTCTTTGGATAGAAATTTCTAGATATTACCACTATTTCCAAAATTCTTCCTCTCTGTGGACATACTATGTTTTACAGGGCTACATGTCACTTTCTAATCAACAAGCTCTGATTAATTAATCAGGAGCCAGTGAATGATTCTCCATGCTCTTTCCTCTGTTGCAGACACCAGTGTCTAGGAAGATGGAGCTCGAAGTTTTGCAGCAGGAACTCATTTGGTAAAACTCTCATCTGTTAATGTGAGAGGCAGAATGTATACCCAATGAACGTGTGTCTCTAGTGTGAGAATTCACAAAGCTGATATTAATGTGTGCTGGTCACTATGGGTTGTATTTGATAAGGAATTACAAGAAAAACAGTTCTGAAAAGTATTATCTGTTTGCCAGCAAGAATGAAAGGATATAGGTCAGATATTTGGGGTCTTGAATGAGTTGAAACAGTAATTGGTTTCAAGGCTAAACAGTAAAAGGCAAAATGTTAAAAGACTTTAATATTGAGCCAATTACAAAAACAAACGACAAAAATAAAATATGATTTAGACTGCACTTTTACTTATTGAAAGGAATTAATTAGGTAGAATGCCTTAGGGTAAAGATCAAACTAAGGGCCTGAGGCCCGGTAACCTTTTCAATTGGAAAAATAGCTCAGGTAAAAGAGCTTAAAGGTTCCATTCTCACATCAAATCCAGATAGACTCAAGATACCTACCAGGTCGTCAAGCTGCGAAGGGTGTAGGCACAAGAGTGTAAAGAAATACAGAAGATGTGGGCAGTGTGTTAGGTAAAGAGTCATAGCTGTAATTATTGGCACATGGAATTAATTGGAATTCAATAGATTCAAAAAACCAACAAAGTTTTAAGAGAGTTGTATTGCTTAAGAAACTGTGAGCCTGCACTGAAGTGTTTGAGCATCTAAAACACGGGTGTCCAATCTTTTGGCTTCCCTGGGCCACATTGGAAGAAGAAGAATTGTCTTGGACCACACATAAAATATACTAATTCTAGCAATAGCTGATGAGCAAAACCAAAAACCAAAAACCAAACCAAAACCAAAGCAAACAAACAAAAAACCACCTCATAATTTTTTAAGAAACTTTATACATTTGTGTTGGGCTGCCTACAAAGCTGCCCTGGGCGGCATGCTAAATAAAACACCTCTCGGGCCCTACGTAGGAAGTAGGTTAAAAAAAAACACTTCATATTCTGTAAGATCCATTTTATATGAGCCCAAGAAGGAAGAAAGAAAAGGAAAAATGTCTCCCTGAGGGTGGAGGCAGAAGACACAGAGAAAAAGAACCAAGTTGGAGCCTCCAAGAGAGCAGAGTCCAGGCCTAATGAAGGTTGGGGGCTCAAAAAATGTCTGCCTGGAAAAAATTCAGAATTTTTCAGGAACAGGGACTCCTGTTTCCTTGTTCAATTATGAGACGTGTAAGTGCCAGATAACTTGTTATTTCAGTTGCTAGGTTTCCAAAGCTATGGGAGCTACCTATAGACTTGACATAGAGAGTACAGTATGCAGTAAACCCTTTGTTTCCAACAATTCGACCAACTGTGGATGGAAAATATTTTTTAAAACCCAATAAAAACAATATAACAATAAAAAATAAATAAAACAATATGGTATTAACTATTTACATAGTATTTACATTATATTAGGTGTTTCAAGTCATATAAAGATGATTTAAGTATATGGACGAATATGTATAAGTTATGTGCAAATACTGCACCATTTATATCCGTGATTTGAGCATCTCTGGATTTGATACCTATGAGGGTCTTGGAACCAAGCCCCCACGGATACAGAGACACAGCTATATCACTCAGAGATTTTGGATTCTGGGCTTTGAGCTCAATGCCACAACTGAGGAAAACCTTGTTATATCTCTTAGAGAAGTTGGAGTTGGTATAACTGTCATACATATCTGTGCCAAAGGGAGACGGCACTGAATATTTGGAGAAACAAAAGGGTAAATTGTGGCAGATACTACCAGTCCTTAGCAGTGTTTCCAGTTCTCCTTTTTCACGCCTGTATTCAGTAGGCTGGGGCTAGATGACTGGTCTCATAGTCAGACTGTGTCTATCAGGAGGTCACGCATGATTTCCTGCCCCAGTACATGAGAACTGATGGAGCCATTTCCCACATTCTCCTCCTCTTTCACAGTGAACCCAAAGCTTTCGGATGAGATGGAGATGCCATAAGATTGAAGTACTCTGAAAAACTGAGTGTAAAGGCTTATAACAGGTAAAAGCGCAGTCCAAATTCTTAATTAGTTGTTGTTGTGAAGGGCATCTGTCCAAAAGCTTTCAGGACACACATGGACTTTACATGAGCAAGAAAAAAATGTGTGTTTAGACACTGAGATGCGAGTGTTTTTGATAATATAGCCTGATCTCATAGATACATGTATCTTAGACCATTCTATGCTAAATATATACATTGACACAGACAAACATACATGCCTACATCTCTAATGGACTAGTTAAAAGAAAGTACATTTCAACCTTTAAACCAAGAAAATATAAGTAAATATTTAACATCTCAAGTGAAGACTTTCTACATATAATCTAGTGAAAACACAAGTGAAAAAGTAGACCTGACTACTTGCAAATAACACTTTTGCATATCAGAAATTTCAACAACTAAATGAAAGTTAATGACATGTGGAGAAAACATTTTTTTTTGCAATAGAGGGTTTATAACCTTATATATGAGAAGCTGTTAAAAATGAGTATCTTAAAATATCAGCATCACACATACAGACACAAAGACAAAGAATTTAAACATTTCTTCCAATTTATGAAAGCTGAAATACAGACAGATGCCTTCCAGAGTCATCAGAATTTGAACGAGTGATGAGGAGCACGTTTGCATTCCTGCCCAATTAACAGTCATAGAAGATTGCCTGAACTGCTCCTGGGGTGCACATATGCACCCTGAAAATATTTGACATACTAGAGCATACTTGGATGTGTATATACATATTTATGAGAAATGTAAAAATTAATAGTTTTAAATTTTAATGTTTCTATATGTCCAACTTTAAGCACTGACAATTTTTAAAAATATGGAAATATTATAAATATTTGTGTGAGGCAAGAGGAATATGTTGTGTCTTTTAGTTATAAGCCATAGGATCCTAGAGATAACAATGAACATTCCCCAAAGCTCCCATTTAGGAAGTTTTTGGTTGATGGCATGACCCTAGAAGGGACTGACTCATAAATAATGATCACTTTTTTTGATACAAATATTTTTGAAGAACAGCTAAAGTCTTCATTAAAAAAGCGTTATGCTCCTATGAGATTTCCCCATCCCCAAGATTAATATCACAGTGTGGAGACCTAAGTACTTTTTTATCTTACAATTGTGCATGAAGAATTATTTTGTGCAGTGCCATAGGTTAAATGCATATCATGAAATTCGCTTTCCTCCCGATTGCCATTTCTGTCACTTAATTCAATGAAAGCCCACGAAAATACGGTATGACCCAGAATACTGGAGCTGTGGCTAAGCAAGAAAAGTTCATTCAAAATTGATTTTCTTTCAGGAATCCTTGATATTCTTCATTCCAATTGTTCACCTCTACTGTAGGGCTCAGTAAACACTTAAGGAAGTTGCCGTGCACTGCAGCCTGCCGGAGACATGAAGGAATGTGCAGGAGGATAATCACAACATCATCAACCCAATTCTCCAAGGTAGCTGGCCAATAATGCTGTTCTAATTGAATAACTTATCCACAGCTATTTCCCCTGGGGAAGCCGAAGGCCCAGCCTCGGCAAAGAGGCAGATGGTGCTGCATATAAAATGAAACCTGTAATTTTCTCTCGCCATTGGCCATGTTAACAGTGGGCTGTTTCTGCTTATTCCTCGACATTTTATTTTAATAGTCCCTTCCCAAATTATAATGTACCATGAAGCAGCCAAAGATGGATTCAGTGATACATATCGTATTTAATTTATCATACCTCTAGCTCACTGAACAACTCACTTGGTAGTCAGCAGTTATATGTCAGTGACAGGTGCAAGCTGAGAAGAAAGCAACAGAAAGGGACCCAATTAGAACCAAAAGGGGAGATGAGTCTTCAGGGTAGCATGGCATTCTCGAGCAGCAAAGTGTGCAATATCAAATGCCTTTTAATTCTCATTTTTTTGAAACAGTAATTTGCCATAGAACAGGCACACCCAAGGTATTTGGGAAGACAATGGGAAGGCTCTGTTTTCTGCCATAAGACTGATTCAACCAGTTGGATCTGGAAGGGGATAAAGGGCTGTGTGGCTGCTTGATTTTCATTGTCTAGTGGCAGGCAAAGTTGGAAAAGAGAGAAGTGCAGACTCTAAAGGCAAGCAGCGACAGCTCATCAGCGGTCTAACAACACGACAGATGACAGGCCCAGAGGCATACCCAGGGCCGCCAGCCCATCAGCCTGTGCAGGATGCCAGAGAGCAGCTGCAGCAATGGACAAAGATCATCCAGACTTGAAGGCTTGGGCCCTTGCTAAGACCATAGAGTCTTTGTGCTTTGGAAACAGCCCTCCATACAGAGACCCCTTCCTAGAAAATAGTGAAAAGAAACCAAGGTGGGATGGACACAAAGGAAGACCATGCTAATATTCTTGTGCAATGCATCCTATGTCAGAAAGGATGTTCTATTCTGCAAAGCCATGTCTCTCTGTGATTTGCCTCAGAGGAGGGACTTTTCATAACTGTGGTAAGGGGGCCCTTGCTGATGTTATCAGATATGCCAAGGCACAGAAAAAAAGCACTGGAGGTCACGGGGCGGCTCGGGTCTGCCTGTGGTAATTGAAAACAGGTGATGAGATTGGGGTGATTTTATTTTGGAAAAGTAAATTAGTGCTGCACCACTCTGACATGGCTAATTCATGAAGCCTCTGGTTTGTATTACACACCCAACATGCCTTTCAGAAAGAAATGACACAACAATTAATGTGTCAAATAATAATGTGCCACTCGGAGAAAGATAATTGTACCCAGCGTCAGGTAGTTATTAGGTCAGAACGAATGCTCATCCTTTCAAAGGCAACAGTGTCTGTTCACTCTGGCATCCTACTGTAAGTACAGTACTGTGTTAATAATCATACAGGCTGAAGCCAGGAACTCTGGGTTTTATCTGATTTTTCTCCATTTGGAATTGTACTCTGATGATTCCCTAAACAGCAAACTCAGTCATGTGAAACACAAATGAGTGTGATGAAAGACAGATTGTTACACTGGAGGAGAGGCTGTCTCTGTCTGTGCTTTTCATATAATATAGAGCATGAGGACTGTTCTGATGAAGGTTTGAACATATGTAACGAAAACTATCAGACCTGAGTTTGCTCATGTGTAAATGATAGTCTTCCCTTCTGGTGATTTAATGCATGAGGACATCAATCAGTCACATCATGGCCTCAGAAGTCCTTGTTCAATTTCTGGTGCCGTAACTTACTCGATGTGGGGTTTGGACAAGTCATTTAACCTCACTATGATTCTGTTTCCTCATTTGAAAAATAAAAATAGAAGAGCCTGCTGTATATTTAGTTCCACATCTGTTGGGAGGTTGAAGAAGAAAGGACATGAAAAGATGTTTGTAAATAGAAAGAACCCATGTAAATATAAGACATTATTGTATTAATGCTCCAGATTAATGAATGTTCAGTGAATGATAAAATGTGATGTCTTTTGAACAGAGACAGCTTTACTAAGAAAAATGCCTAAGAAAAACTAGGCAATGGCTTCTGTCCTTACAAATGAAGAACTTCATAATAAATGGAGGCTCTCAAAACCACCTGCCCAAGACTGAACTAAATACTCCATTCAACCAAGAATGAGGAACTGAAACACATGATTATTATATATGCTTCTGTTTCATCTACTCAGGCACACTTGTGATGAAAATATAAAAATCAGCCATCTTCAGAAGGAGAAACACTATTTGGGGGTATTTCTTCTGTATAGACAATTGGCCTTGTTATTGTCAAAGCTATTTAAAATAAATAAAACACAATTTTATGCTATATAAAATATTCAAAGCAATGATGTTTCAATGTATAGCTTCCATACCTTGTCCTCCCATGAAGATGCAGTCTCAACTGATATCTTTCATAAAAGAAAAAATTACAGTGTAGTGTTTGACTTGCATAGCTTATGACTGACATTCAAAGAGATCTTGTTAGGAAAAGCAAATGAATATGTAACAAACAAATAATTAAAGTAAGTAGTCGTGAGACAGAGAAGAGTTGGTGACTTAGCCTGTTGAAAACAGACACTGTTAATTTGGATTAAAGAATGTAGGTATGACTGCTCTAATATCACTTAAATGTTGCCAAAAATCTCTTGTATTCTGCAAAAGAATACCTAAAAACAAACAGAACTGACAGGCAAATACAATTGGCAGTGTGAGCCCCACTTGAAATTTTTTGTAATTCTATCCTGAAAGTGATATTCCATTATTTCCATCTCTAGATACTTAATAGAAGTAAATCACAAAGTCCAGTCCACTCAAGGGGAGAGGGATTAAGAGAGAATTTGGAGGCTATCTTTGAAGCCACCTCAGGCGATCTCTTAAAGGTAGAGGAGTGTTTAAGGAAGAGAAGACAACATAAATGGAGAGGCCCAAGAGTCGGTTCTTAGGATCATTTGATAATGGCAGTCACAGAGTGAGGCAGTGGCAATAATAATGAACAATCCAGCATAAGCCTTGTCCTCTCTTCCAGGAGGACAGAGGGAGGTATTGGCAGTGGTCTTAGGTTTTAAGTGTGAATATAAGTAATTCAAAACCTAAGCTGTTGGAATGCTACATTATTTTGAGCTTTAAAGGAATGTGATTATGAGGCCTGCGTTACGTGGCAGGCAGCTGCAACCTAAGCAGCAGCTGTAATCTGTGCTCCTCTGATTATAGATTCGCTTTCTTCCTTACCTACGTTGTTCTGTAAAATGCTGTAAATGACTAAACGGCACCAGGGAAGACTCCTTCCCTCTTCACCGTTGATCTTCATTATAGATGAACTTCCCTCTTACCTTTCTCACACAAAGACCTCATGGCTTTCACACTATCTTAAGATGGAATGTTAAGTACACTTTCACTGTAGAAAGAACATGAAAGCAAACCCTATGGAAAAGAAAACAAACTAATTAAATTGTTGTAACTCATAAACCAGACTTGTATATAAAATGTTATAACCTTACTAAACATCTTTGTTTTTTGCCTATATAAGCAAGAACTTAGCTTTTGTCTTTGGGGCACTGACCTCACATATCTGGAGTCTGTGTCTCCCGGATGCCAGTCCCCAGGTTTTCACTCAGATAAACTATTTAAAACTGGATTCTGATCCTTTGGATTATTCCAGGTTGACAGAAGCAACTTGGGAGGAGGGGGGTAGATCAGAATCTCTTGAATTGTTGGGTAATTCCTGGTGTAATTCTCAGGCATAAGCCAGAGGCTCTTTTGTCGAGTTAATCCCTAGAAAATGATCATTTTATTAAATATATGTACCATTTTAAAATAGCAAATAATGGCCGGCCAGGCGCGGTGGCTCAAACCTGTAATCCCAGCACTTTGGGAGGCCGAGGCAGGTGGATCACGAGGTCATGAGATCGAGACCATTCCGGTCAAAATAGTGAAACCCCGTCTCTACTAAAGATACAAAAAATTAGCTGGGCATGGTGGCGCGTGCCTGTAATCCCAGCTACTTGGAAAGCTGAGGTGGGAGAATTGCCTGAACCCAGGAGGCGGAGGTTGCGGTGAGCAGAGATTGCGCCATTGCACTCCAGCCTGGGTAACAAGAGCGAAACTCCGTCTCAAAAAAAAAAAAGAAAAAGATATTCTGGAATGCAACTGTTGGTGACGTAGGTGTGACTTCTATGAGCATACCTTTGGATCTTTAGAGAGAGTTTATTTATTGAGTACTTATTGTTTGTTAATTATATGCATTGTTCAGTCTAAAAATGATGTGGAAATCCCTACTATAAATCCTAGCACTTTGGGAGGCCAAGGCGGGTGGATCGTCTGAGGTCAGGAGTTCGACACCAGCCTGGCCAACATTATGAAACATGTCTCTACTAAAAATAGAAAAGTTAGCTGGGTGTGGTGGTGTGCGCCTGTGATCCCAGCTACTCGGGAGGCTGAGGGAAGAAAATTGTTTGAACCGGGGAGGCAGAGATTGTAGTGAGACGAGATCCTGCCATTGTATTCCAGCCTGGAAACCTGGGAAACAAGAACAAAACTCTGTTTTAAGCAAACAAACAGAAAAAGTAAAGCTCAAGGACTTAGGTCTTGCACAGCCTCCTCAATATAGCCATCCCATAACAGAGATACTGTCAAGAGAATATGGCTTTACATGTGGCTGAGTAGGCTTGTAAGGCAATATAAATACAGACGATTGTTCTGATGATGTCCAGTCTGTTTAGTTCCCAGTTTAAAAATTGGAGTATTTGGATTAGAATTCCAAAGCCATTTAGGTAGAGGTGTTATAACTGTCTTTACTAAAACCATAGGACACTGATCTAATAGCTATAATTTTTTTTGGCCAGGCTCATGCTACATCTGGAATTGTGCACTCTTAAAGTGGGAGTATATTCTGGAGGCTACTTAGCAAACATTACCTTTGATTTCCCTATATGGTGAATTAGAGCTCACTCCAGCTTTGTGCCTCTTCCCTCAGGAAAATGCCAGGTTCAGGGTGGGAGATGAGTATATTTGGGAAAGCATCCCATCCCCTTTCTTCCATGTCCTGAGGACATGTAAGGTGACGGACTGACACTGTGAAACCAACCACCTGGAATCAAGGGATCGAACTCTCCTGATTAAAATAATTCAGTGGTTTTCCCATTGCTGTTGGGATAAAAACAAAAGGGCTTATCTTGAATTACAAATTTATTTATAATCTGCTCCCTGCTTATCTCTTCAGCTTCACATAAAACCAATTTCCTTCTTATCTATATGCTCTAATCAGGGTAAACTATTTTTCATTTCCCACAGTGAGCCATGTCCTTCTGTCTGCAAGCTTTTGGGGTTACTGTTTCCTCTTTTCCACCCCAACTTCTACCTCTTCATCTTTCTCATACCTTCTGCTGTGTTCAAGCCTCAGTTTAAGCATCACCTTTTTATATTTTATTAAAAATATATATATTAAATAAATTAAGGTAAATATACATATTAATATAAATATATATTTCATCTTGAGAAGAGTTGAGGTTTCTCTCCTTTGGATCCCCAGAATTACATCATCAGTTATTTTATTGCATCAGTTATTTGTGGAGAACTAAGATTCCTTATTTACATGCCATTTCTCCAGCTCACCTCTTTAAAACCAGGAGTCTAAACTTTTAATTAATGAGTTTCCAAATCCAAGACAGGACCTAGCTTAGAATGGATGTTCAACAAACACTAAAATTTTTGAAGAGATTAGTGAATGTATTAAAGATTAAAACCCAGAAGAGAAGTGCTATTTCAAGTAACTGACTTTCCCTATTTAGTGTAATTACTTTATCCATGCCCTACACAGGGTTACCCTTTTGAAATGAATGATTAATTCTCAGAGGAAGGCATTGCTTATTTATAGACTAAATGTGTTCCTAATAAGGTATATTTTAATTTTTTTTGTAATTTGATTTCCAGTTTACCCTAGATATGTGATATTATTACCTTCATTTCATAGTGTTAAAAAATAACTAAATATTTTTTGTATTATGCTTGAAATGATGCCATTGCTCTCACACACCTTTTATATTTTTATAAACTTTGTAGTCAGTAAGAGAATCCTATAGGCACTAGAAAGCACATTTCTTTTGTAGAAGACTATACAATGAGCAAGTAAAGAATAATTGCAAATTCCAAATAATTTCTAATTATATTTAGTAATTTATTACTTACCATATTTGATTCTATTAAGGCAAAACTTATCTAAATAATTTATGAGTATTCTTGCCACTTTGTAACTTTAAGACTGAAACTCAGCTCTATTAAATTAAAAAGGGAAACTTGAAAAGTAAAAATGTGTGAGTGATGGAAAATATAATGATTATTTTCTCTTCTCTATTTTCCATATTTTCAGTATTTTTTTACATTTTTAAATGATAGGTAAATAATTTTCTTTCAAAATAAATAAAAGCAGTGAAATTCTTTGATTTCATTAAAGATAACTCTAACTTCCACAGGTCTGTGTATTTGAGCCTCTCTTCCCTCTGGAGATTGCTCTTTAGCATTGGTGACTGAGAAATCAATTGAATGGGGACTGTGACATTCACACTGTCTGTCCCCTCCTTCCTGCTCTTGAAACTTAAAAGAAAGTCATTTATTCTCTTGTGACTCTTCTGCCAGAACATGATGAAGGCTTTGCAAAGCACCATTTAAGTGGTACATCCATCACTTGCGGTCCTGCTTCTTTGCTTGCCAAAGACTCTTACACTCCAGTACCTGAGATGTAAACAAAGATAATGCATTTGATTTTCATATTGATCTTGTCCATCTTAAAACCTGGCTCTGCCTGAGGGGGCTCCTTCCAGACTAAATGGCCTCCCACTGACCTCGCCTGCCATAGCCCATGATCTCTGTCTCTCTGCCTTGCCTCCATGGAAACGTCCTCATCACACTCATGCCTTCCTCCCTCCTTTCCCCTCACTTATGTCAGATAGAACCAGTGCAGTTAATGATTATGATTTTTTAATTTACACATCTCATATTTATTAAAAATAATGTATTATTTATGAATAATTAACTTACTGCCAATAAACACATTTATTTAGAAAGTATACTACTATCATACTCAGATTTTGAAACCAAATATCTTAAGGATGTGAAACTTGTTTATATATATTTATATGTTTTATATTTGGGGGAGGTTATTAGAATTTCCATTTTCTAACTTATAAAGGATAACAGTATTTACCTCATAGCCTTGATGTGAACATTTATTTTTTGTTGGTTTGCTTATTTATTTATTTATTTACCAAGCATTTATTCTGTAACAAGTCCTTTTCTAGGCACTGGAAATACAGCACTGACCAGACAACCAACTTCCTCTCCTGTGTAACTTTCCGTCAAATTACGAAATTACTTAATAGGTACAATGCATGTTACTTGGGTGATGGATACCCTAAAATCCCCGATTTTACTGCTACACAATCTATGCCTGAAACAAAATTCACTTTTACCCCATAGGAATATACAAATAAAAACTTGAGTCCAACAAAATAATTATGACTATTTTACAACGTTAGACAAATTCCATTATACATGTCAAGTAACTGCCACATAGTAGGTCTCAATAAGTAGTCTTTTTTTTTTTTTACTTTTATCACTGTTACAGGTAATAATATTTAATAATTATTTTTCCTTTTCTGTTTATAAAAGCAATTGTGAAGGCTTTGTGATGTGTCAACTAGGCTGGTCTGAGTTACAGTCCCCAGGTTCATTTTCTAGCATGTTTCTAGTTAGGGTTGGCTACAAGGGTATTTTCTCAAGAAATGTGGACGGCGAAAGGGAAGCAGCAGGCATTTGCATCCAGCACACACCTTCTCTAGGTATTCAATCAAACACTGTTAGGTACAGCTTTTAAGGCATTTTGCAGATATAATTAAAACCCATAATTGATATAATTCAGATTAATCAAAATGAAGACTATCTTGGGTGGGCCCGATTGAACCATTTGGCAGCCCTTTCCAAAAGCATTTCAGCCTTCCCTGAGCTGAGAGGCCCCAGAACAGCGATTGGATCTGCATTGCTCTTCCTTCCTCATGAATCCTCTTCCTGACTGCCTTACTGTGGACAACAAGCTTCAACTCATGCCATTGGGATTATAGCATGTTCACAATCTTTTCTCTTCCTTTTATGTGAACTTCAGGCTTGCTTAGCTAGCCAGTAAAATTACATAAGCTAATGCATCATATCAAACATACTTAATATAAAGAATTGGTTTATGCCATGGACACACACACATATACACACATACTACTGGTTTTATTTCTGTAGTTGAACCTTGATATAGTGATAATATGTTTATTTTTAAAAATTTGTAGAAATTCAAAATAAGAGAGATAAATTATCGTTGTAAATATTTAAATTCATCTCTTTTTACTAAAATTATATCATATGCATTTTCTATAACATAAACTCACTGGAAATGGATTTTATTTACTACATGATAGTCACTGTGAATGCATTTATACTGATTATTTTATTTCATTGCTGTAAATAACATTAAAGAAAACATATTTGTGCATAGAGCTTACTTTGTATTTTGTACTTTGTAAGGGTAGAACCCCAGGGGTAGGATTATTAGGTTAAATGGCAGGTGCATTTTGTGTCTTTCAGTAAATAATAGTTTTGAAAGAACTGCAGTCTTTTTTATTTCCATCGACAATGCATGAGAGAAGACTGAGATACTGCCTAAGAAAATTACATCTCCTTAAAAACTATTTGCACATAGCATAGAGTTCTGTTTACAGATTTAATTCTGTCTTTACTATTAAATTGGTGAATGTCTTATCAAAGTTCCTATAAAAATATTTTCCTTGAATTGATGCTCTCTGATGTCCTTTATTTGTCATCTCCTTACTTTTATGTATGTGTCACACAGCTCTTCATTCAATTTTTACTTCTCTGTAGTAAGAGAAAATAATGCTGGTTGTCTTTTCTCTGATTTCCCAAAGTCCCTATTGCAAGTCTAACGTCTTTCTCACCAGGTCGTAGAAAAAGGAGTAGGATATAGCTACCCGAGACTGTTCTTCCTGTCTCTGCCTCCTATCTACTTAATGCAACCAATATTTCTTGAGCACCTAAGGAAAGAAACATGTTCTCTGTTATCAAGGTGATTAAAATGTAGCTAGGAGGCAGATAATACGCAAGTAAACAAACAAATGTAGTTAAGACTTGAAAATACAAAGATACAATGAATCATATTACAAGCGTAATGAATGATGAATAAACGTGATTATCAGGGCAGATATCACTTTAGTGTGTGGCCAGCAAAGGCTCTCTGTGGAGGTAACATTTAATAAAGGATCTGAGAACTATGAGAAGTTAGTTACATGTAGACTTTACTGGAGAATATGCCTGTCAGAAGAAAAATTACAAGGTTCTGAAATTAGCTGTTTGAGGTTCTGAAAGTAGATCAGTTTGACACAGGATAGGCCAAGAGAAAGTGAGGGTAGAGAGATTACAGGAGAGGTAGCCTATTAGGAGGCCAGAGCACCAAGAATGAGTTTGGATTTACTTTTGACCAAAACGGGAAGCCAGAAGAGAGGTTTTAGCAAGTGATTTGTGGAATTGGTCTCATTACAAATAATAATAACAAAAAATATGATATTTATTGAAGTATCAATGTTTTCATCACTTTATGTAGAATATTTCCTTTAATTCTCAAAACCACCCCAGAAAAGATATTATGAATTTAATTTTGCACGTGAGTAATCAGAAGTTGAGGTGGAGTAATTTAGCATCACATCGTTGCTAATGGGCAGAGCCATGATTTAAGCCAATGTCTTTGTTACTCCCCCAACTTGTCTGTCCAGTTTTCAGGAACCAGTTACAGTGTCTGGCAATAAATATCTGCTGAATACATTACATTTGCTTTATCTATCCTTTTCTAACTCCTCTGTCTCTCTTTTCATTTTTCCTTCCTTCATCCCACTCAAGTTTTTAATCTGCTTTGCAGGCTGGGAATCCTTTCCTAAGGCTCAGCTGCACGAAAAGGGCAGAGATTGTTTATTGTCCTTCATGTCCTTCAGAATGAAGACAGTTGCCTTAGTTAAGCTGATAGCAATAAAGGTACAAAAGTATTTCCCTATGATTGAATCTGATCCTAATCTGTCTTGACTCCACATAACAATTACTTCTATCTCTGTGATTGGGAATGTGCAAGCATTTCTATTTAATTATTAGCAGGATGTAATACAAATGACTGAACAAATACATGCTCATATGTGCATTAAGTTTTTGCAGTAAGACTTTTATGAGATTTATGTCAAGATATCTTAAGTTGGATGTTCTCTGCTTAATATCTGGAATAAAGCTGCCTAGCATGAATGTATTATATTTTAAAATGTGAAAATCCACACTATAACACTATATTTCTGTATCTGCAAATATTTTACAATATAAAATATATCTGCTTTATAGTTGGTCATAAAGAAGCCATTCTGTTCCTTCTTTTACATACAATGGATTGTTTCTCTTAATTATCACTCAAATCTGAACGGTGTGCTAGGACCGAGTGGTATATTGAAATCTGAGAAAAGTGACTCATCCTCCAGAGCTATCAGTTAGGAAAGGGGAAATAAGCACAAACCCTACAGTGATGCTTTAGCAGCAGTTTCTATTGTCAGGTATTGTGGAGCTCAGAGGAAGGAGTAAAGACTTCAAGACGTTGAACTTTGAGTCTTGAAGACGGAGTCTTCAAGCTAAAGAAGAGGGTCTATGGAAAGTCCAGGGAGAAGGCACCGTGAAGAACCATGATGCGTTCTTGGAATCGGTAGCATTCCCTTTAGAATATGGATTGAAACCCAGGAAGCATGAGGGAAAAAACAAGAATTCAAAACTTTTTTAAAAAATTTTACTTTAAGTTCTAGGGTACTTGTCAGAATGTGCAGGTTTGTTACATAGGTATACATGTGCCGTGGTAGTTTGCTGCATCTAACACCCCGTCATCTACATCAGGTATTTCTCCTAATGCTATCCCTCCCCTAGCGCCCCACACCAGAACAGGCCCTGGTGTGTGATGTTACCCTCCCTATGTCCATGTATTTTCATTGTTCATCTCCCACTTATGAGTGAGAACATGCAGTGTTTGGTTTAATACCATTTGACCCAGCAATCTCACTACCAGGTATATACCAAAGGAGTATAAATCATTCTGTTATAAAGACACATGCACATGTATGTTTATTGTGGCACTGTTCACAATAGCAAAGAGTTGGAACCAATCGAAATGCCCATCAGTGATAGACTGGATTAAAAAATATGGCATATATACACCATGGAATACTATGCAGCTATAAAAAGGATGAATTCAAGTCCTTTGCAGGAACGTGAATGAAGCTGGAAACCATCATTCTCAGCAGAAGAACTTAAAACTTTAAGGCAAAATTATGGTAAAGAGTTTGGCATTGAACATTCAGGAAATGGAACAACTAGAAGGAGTATGACAATGCAATTTCTGTGTTTATATTATTGAGTTGAAGTTGTCTAATACATTTTATTCACTATATCTTACCTCATGCATAGTACTACCTGGTCTACCTGGTAAAAGTGTACTCAGGGCTCACTCATTCAGAATCTGATTTACACATTGGTTTGTACACTTACAATCAGTTAAGTATGGTGGTGCAATAGAAGAATTATTCAAATTTGACAATGAGTATCTTTATGTCTGGGTTTCCTGGAAAAATAGAAGCTGATACATGGGTCCTTTTCACTTAATCTAGGTGGGGGAGTTACCTTGAACTCAGCTTCCCACAGAGTGAGCTTCCAGAAGATTGGCAGCTGGCATTCCCAGAATACTTCTGTAAAAACTGGCATCTAATCCAGAAAGGGAGGACAGAGGGGTGGGTGAGTCTTGAGAAAGTTGCTTAGGAAAGGCCTTGTAAGCGTGAGTAGAAAAAAGAATGGGGTCAGTAATTTTAGGCAGAGATGGTAATAGAGTTTGGAAATTTGTCCTCTTTAAATCTCTTGTTGAAATGTGTTTCTCAGTGTTAGAAGGGAGGCTGAGTGGGAAGCGACTGGATCGTCAGGGTGGATCTCCCATGAATGGTTTAGCACCATCCCTTTGGAGATAAGTGAGTTCTCACTCGGTTCATGCAAGATGTGATTGTTTAAAAGTGTGTGGGACCTCTCCCTTTTCTCTCTTCTCCCTCTTTTCCCTATAACACAACAGCTCCCCCTTTGCCTTCTGCCATGATTGTAAGCTTCTTGAGGCCCTTATTGGTAGCAGATGCTGGAGCCATGCTTGCAGAGTCTGCAGAACTATGAGCCAATTAAACCTCTTTTTTTTTCAATGTAAATTCTCTAGCCTCAGGTATTTATTTATAGAAAGTGGCATAACACAGATGGCATTTTCAAAAATCATGGAGAAAATACTGATTGTGACAATCTGATATGATTTGACAGCAGTTTATGGGTGGGAGCTATCAAGGAGTTGAAATTAAACTCATGCATATTAGTATGTATTTAATATAATTATTTGAAATCTGTTTCTTTAGAGGTAATTCCTACTAGTAGCTTTAGACATATTGGATATCCAGGCAACACAGATAATTTTTGAATATTCACATAAATTATTTATTTTAGTTCTTTAGGTGTTTTCATATTTTTATTCAAATATTTGCTGAATGCATATTATGTTGAATAGTCCATGAAAATTAAAAATAAATTAGATATTGTACTTTCAAGGAGCTTAACATTTATTTGAATAAAACAGAGCTTTTATAAATAAATATTTTAAATTATTATAATAATTTAAAAAGAGAAAGTATGGAAAAGTATATCAAATGCCCAAATCATTATGGTAAAGAAAAAGGGAAAACAGTGATCTTCTATGTGGAAGGCTGACAGAGAAGACTTCATAAAGGAGGTGACCAGGTCACCTTAGCCAGGTCCACAAAAAATAAGTAGGGATATCAAAGATAGATTATAGAAAGGCAAATTATTCTAGATATAGAGAATAACCTTAAATATGTTTGGAAGATGTTATTTTTTTAATCATTGCAGCTTAATAGATTTTTATTATCTCACATTTTCTTTTTACTGATTATGAAGTTAAGTGTATAGAAAATACTGAGGTCAGACATTTAAAAAGTATACTATGAGAAATGTAGCTCTATCATTTGAACCCTAGTCTCATTGTTTATCAATCTGTCGTCCATATAAGGCTCAATTTCCTTATCTGAAAAATGAAGAGTCATGGTACCTATTTTGTTGTTGTGAAGTTTAAGAGAGATTTTTATTGTCTCTCTTAAACAATAAAAAGCCTGAAGCATAGTGCATAATATCTGTTAGCTCTTTTTTGTATACCTACACTAGGCATTCTTAGTTTGTCCCAGCTTCAAAGCCACTACCAATTTGGTATGTTTTTCTTTGGTATCATTACTAAGCCATAGATGTAACTCTAAAATGGGGGCATAGGTGTCCATGAATAGTTTGGGGTTAAATCTCTAGAAAGCTCATTCTAGGTGTTCAAAATTATTTTGATTATCCAATTGGTTTCTAATCAGATTTAACCTTTCTAGCTTCTGTGTATGTGTTTATCTCTCCTACAGAGTGGTCAAAAGAGGTGATTTCAGTGGTCTTGCTGATGTACAATTACCCAATGGCTCTAACTTCCTCTGTTTTGCTAGTTGTAAAGAAAGAATATGTTAGGTATTGGGAAGAAAATCCTCCTATCTTTTTGTAAGTCATGGTATACAGCCATTCAGAAATACATTTAAAAAATGTCTTCTTGTATGATTCTAGTATTCTTTACTGCTGACATTCCTAAAATGTTGGTGTCCACAAATCAAATTCTGTTCAAAGTTTGCAGAAACACTAGAATGTTAGGACTCATTTGAAGAGAAAAACTGATAACATTTTTATTAGCTTTTAAAATGTATTAAATCAAGCCACATTCTATTATTATGCTGTGTCTTCTAATGTCTTGTAACTCAAATATTTTATTTCATGATAAAAAATTGTGATTATGGGATTTTGAAAAGATACCCTTTTTTTTCTATAATATGAAGTCATTTTGTTTTAATTTGACTTCAAATAAATACCATAACATAAATCCCAAAGATCCCACAGAAGTGTAATAGGTGGTACTTAATAAGCAAAAATGTTTTATTCCAACCAATATATTTTTCTTCTCCACATAAAATTCAATAAAGGCTACATGTATGTGTGTGTGTGTGTGTGTGTGTGTGTATAGTTGTGTATTTGTACACACACATATATGTGTGTGTAAGTATGTTGTGTATATATGTGTGTATTTACTTTGCTTTCCCATATTTATTGCACAAAAATCATCAAGATTACATTAGCATTTCATACAATAGGATTTGGCACTTGAGACTCAGGGAAAGAAGTGTAGATGAATTATTCACATCTGAAAGGAAAGTCAATTGGGGAAATAAACATTAAAATGATTTGCAATCTGCAGTTATTCAAGAGAAGCAGAATCATCAAGTGTAAGAGAAAGCTGAGAACACCAGGAAATAAATAGCTCAATTGATTTAAGGGATGTTTTCATAGCACCCAAATTTTGAGAAAAGACCCAGATCAATCAAAAAGTCCCATTAATGTCTTTCAAATGTAAGATGCTGAAATTATATATTTTATTACTATTTCGATTGTTATTGAATCATATTTTCCCAGGGCTAAAATCTTTCTCTGTTTAAAACTCAGAAACATTTTTAAAGTTAAATTAACTTTGGGGTAACAAAGATGCAGCTTAATAAATTATCTTATGGTATCCTAAATGTTGAAGAATTCAATCTCACAGGAGTCAAAACTGTGTCCCATATGGTCCAATTAATTGCCTGTGAATATTAAGAACATGAGCTAAATGTACACAGCATAACCTTTCTTCTTAGAAGGAAGTTAACTCGTTAAATATAGCAGAACACACAGAGGCCTTGAAAACCAACAGACGTGCTCTCTACTTCAGACTATGCCTTTGACCCAGGGACAAATTACTAAACCTTACTAACCCAACTCAAAACGTAACTGAAAAATGAACTTTTTGACATTGAGCTGCATATGGAGTACCTAGAACTTTGCCTGGACAAAATCAGGAGCACAATCTTAGATTCCTTTATTTCTATTTCTCACTAAGCTCTATTGTTGCTTCATATCATAAAAGATTACATTTCCTCTTTGTTTTTTCAGTCCACAGAAAGAAAAACATAAATGCATCATAATATGAGATAAAAGATATCAATCTAGATTTTCAAATTGGCTGTCAGAATAAAATAAGCTGAAACGAGAAAGTATGTTTAACCTATAAAATAGTGTGTACATGACAGTTGCTGTTTCACAATGATGATGAAAAAGTGATAATTGCATAGTTTGAGTGATTGCTAAACTTTTTAAAGCTATTTATATTGAGAGTATTGTGTGGAAAATTATACATATAAGACAAAATGAGGAAAAGACAGAAGAAAGGAGAGAAAGTAGAAAGAAAGAATAAAGGTAGAGAGATGGAGGAAGAAAGGGAGAAGGGAGGGAAGAACTCCAGGGAGGAGAACATTCACAATTCACTGAAAGAAAAGTAAAGCAAATCCTTTTAGGTCTCATTAAACTAAAAAGCTTCTTCCCAGCAAAAGAAGCTACCAACAGAATAAACAGACCACCTACAGTGAGAGAACATATTTGCAAACTATGCATCCAACTAAGGTCTAATATCCAAACCTATAAGAAACTCAAAGAAATTAATAAGCAAAAAACAACCTCATTAAAGCATGAGCAAAGAACATGAATAGAAACTTTTCAAAAGAAGACATACACATGTCCAGAAAGCATATGAAAACATACTTAACATCATTAATCATTAGAGAAATGGAACAAAACCACAGTGAGCTATATCTCAGACCAGTCAGAATGGGTATTACTGCACGGTCAAAAAATATCTGATGCCAGCAAGGTTGTGGTGAAAAGGGAATGCTTATATACTGTTCGTTGGATTGTAAATTAGTTCAGCCATTGTAGGAAGTAGTTTGGCGATTTCTCAAAGACCCCAACAGAGGTGCCATTTGACCAAGCAATCCCATTATTGGGAATATACCCAAAATAATACAAATTGTTCTACCATAAAGACACATGCATGCGTATGTTCATCATGGCGTGATTCACAACAGCAAAGTAATGGAACTAACGTAAATGCCCATCAGTGGTAGACTGGATAAAGAAAATGTGGTAAGCATACACCATGGAATACTACACAGCCATAGAAAAGCAGATCATGTCTTTCCCAGCAACTTGGATGGAGCTGGAGGCCATAATCCTATGCACATTATATCAGGAACAGAAAACCAAATACCACATATTCTCACTTACAAGTGGTAGCTAAACATTGAGTACACATGGACACAAAAAAGGGATCAACGGACACTGGAGTCTAGTTGACGGTGGAAGGTGGAAGGAGGCAGAGAATTCAAAAATTGCCTATTGGGTATTATGTTTATTACCTGTGTGATAAAATGATCTGTACATCAAACTTCTGTGTCATGCAAATTACCTACATAACAAACTTGTACCCTTACCACTAAACCTAAAATAAAAGTTTTAAAAAGTCCTAATAGGAATATTATAAAAAGACATTAGAAGCAATTAAGGTCATATATTTTAGAATGCAACAATAACCATTCTTATCTTATAAGGAAATGGTTTCTTGGAAGTCAAATAACATGCTCAGATTGACACATCTAGTGGAGTATTGACCTTGAATTCAGATATAGTTGCCACCAACACCTTCCTCTTAACAAAAATTATTTAATTCTTCATTTCTAATATCTTAAACATTCCATTTTACTGATGATGAGAACTAGCACTAAATAAATGAATATAAGAGAAGTCTGGGGGAATTGATGAGAACACAAAAAGGGCAATATTGTACCCAGTTATAATACCCAGTTAATTTTTTCCCAAGTCACCTTCTTACAATAGACAATAACATGTACAAATGCGTACACACTCATAGTTGATCATTTTGATCAATGTCTGTAGAAATTAAAATAGACCATGTGTAGCCTCCCTTTCCTGGACACTAATCTTATAATTAATTACTCATTTTTTAATACCAGATCTAATTAAATTTTGTTAATTAGAAACTGAAACCAAAAGTGATAACTTGAGAGTGGTATGCTCTACTGTGGTAGAACTTACAAACATCAGGTCAGTGGTTATATTCTGCATAAACTAAAAAGCTGTGGATATTTTCTCCAGGTAAAAGTTTTCAATATAATATCAATGTCTCTTCACAGTTTAGGAGATCAAACCTTTCATGTCTTCTGTGTTTAAGAGAATGTTCTCTTATAGCCTCTATAAACTTTCTTCCTGTGCAATTTGGGAACTTGTTGCTATGGACACCAATGTGGAGGTTGAATCTTGAGGCTGAGTTTGGGTCTAGCCTCCACCACTTACTAACTGTACAAACTTCAGAAAAACACCCACCATTCTAATTCCCAAGGTTTTTTCCACAAAAAAAAAAAAAAAAAAAAAAAGTAAACTGTAAAATGAGGATAGTCTGTCAGCCTAATGTTTATATTTATTGGAATATCAAAATGTAAAAATACGTTTGAGGATTCTCATTTGCAAATTATACCAGACAAAATAAAAAGACCCTAAAATTCAGCAGGTGCAATTGTGTGTATGTCTGTACCAAACTTTGTTATCTTTACTGCAAGTCTCTATGAACTACTCTTTTCCCTAATGTCTTCCTTTCCCCAAAGGATGTTTTTTAACTTTTATTTTAGGGTCAAGGTATATGTAGAGGTTTGTTATAGAGGTAAATTGCATGATGTGGGTGTTTGATGTACAGATTATTTTGTCACACACGTAATAAGCAGAGTACCCAATAGGGAGTTTTTTTTATTCTCTCTCGCCTTCCACTTTCCACTGTCAGCTAGGCCTCAGAGTCTGTTGGTCCCTTCTTTTGTCCATGTGTACTCAGCATTCAGCGACCACTTATAAGTGAGAATACGCAGTACTTGGTTTTCTGTTCCTGTCATTGTGCTTCAGATTATGTTCTCCAGCTCCATTCATGTTGCTTTTTCCTATCCAACATCTTTTTATTTTACTGTGGCAAAACAGACTTTGTTTCCCTGTGGCTTGGAAGGGGCTGAGCCATGCCATTGCTTATCACAGGGGTAGTATTGTTGATTACAAGAGTTAAACTTCGCAAAACATTTGAAAAGATTTATTTTGAGCCAAATTTGAGTGACCATGGCCTTTGACACAGCAGTCCAGAGGTCCTGAGAACATGTGCCCAAGGTGCAACTTGGTTTTATGCATTTTAGGGAAGCATGAGACATCAATCAAATAAATTTAAGACATACATTGGCTCGGTCCAGAATGGTGGGAAAACTCAAAGAAGGGTGGAGATGGCTTCTAGGCTATAGATAAGTCTAAACATTTTCTGGTTGACAATTGGTTGAATTTGTTTAAAGACCTGAATCACACAGAAAGTAAAAGTCTGGTTTAAGGGATAAGAGGTTGCAGAGACTAAAGTTTTGTCATGCAGATGAAGCTTTTAGTTACCAGGCTTCAGAAAGAATAGGTTACAAAATGCTTTTCATCAAATTTAACGTCTATGTTAATGTTCATGCTGGAGAGTTATAATGAGGCACGTCTGACCCCCATTTCCCCTCATGGCCTGAAACAGTCTCTCGGGTTACATTTTATTTATTTATTTTATTTTATTTTTTGAGATGGAGTCTCACTTAGTCACCCGGCTAGGGTGGGGTGACGGATCTCAACTCACTGCAACCTCCCTCTTCTGGGTTCAAGCAATTCTGCCTCAGCCTCCCAAGTAGCTGGGACTACAGGCATGTGCCACCATGCTTGACTAATTTTTGTATTTTTAGTAGAGATGGGATTTCACCATGTTGGCCAGGATGGTCTCAATCTCTTGATCTCATGATTCGCCCTCCTCGGCCTCCCAAAGTGCTCGGATTACAGGTGTGAGCCACTGTGCCCAGCTCAGGTTACATTTTAAAAGAACCCTGGCTGAGGAAAAAGTCCATTTAGATGGTGGAGGGGCCTTAGAATTTTATTCTTGGTTTGCAGTAGTATGAACTTTGGCAATACAGAGAAGCCATTTCCTGAGGTATTTCCCTTATATTGTTTCTGGAAGAGCATGTATTCCCATACAGAGCTACTCAGGTCTTTTAATACACTGGATAATAGGCGAGAAAGGGAATATTTTGGATTGATGGCTATGAGGAAGATGAAACACTATGGTCGTTCTTGCACACCTTTGCCTGAGCCTCCTGGAGAGTGAAGCCATCCCAGAGCAAAACAGCCTAGAGAAAAAGCTCGACTCTAGGTGACATCATTTGAACCCTAATCTAGTTGTGTCTTTTATAGAAGCTGATGACTTCACATTTGTCATTGGGTTTCTAACTGAAAGACATCACAATAAGGTGATACTTGTATATCCTACGGAATATTTTACTAATTGATGTTATGTAAATTCATGGCACTCTCAGAAACCCTAAAAAATAACGATGTGCATATAGAGAGAAGACGCTGGTATACAGTAAAGTAAGAGCTGGGCAGATGTACATGTTAAAAATGCCTAGTTCACGCCTGTAATCTCAGTACTCTGGGAGGCCGAGGCGGGTGGATCGTAAGGTCAAGAGATGAGGCAATCATGGCCAACAGGGTGAAACCTTGTCTCTACTAGAAATACAAAAATTAGCTGGGCATAGTGGTGCATGTCTGTAGTCTCAGCTACTGGGGAGGCTGAGGCAGGAGAATCTCTTGATCCTGGGAGGTAGAGATTACAGTGAGCCAAGATTGCGCCACTGTACTCCAGCCTGGTGACAGAGCCAGACTCCATCTCAAAGAAAAAGCAAACAACCAAAAACGAACAAACAAAAAAGAGTCATAGCAGGGTTTTATGGAGAAACACAACATGGTCAGATTAAATGTCTTTTTTAATACACTAAGGGTCAAAATAGATATTTCTACCACTAAAAACCTTATGGAAAACAGGAATGTTTTGAATAATTTTATACTATTAATCCTGTATTTATGTTTCAATGCATTCAATCCCCAATAGAAGACTCATTCCCTATGTTTTAACTACCAGTTTAATTGTGATTAATGGAAAAATGGCAATGATTAAAATATACAAATGATACAGGTTCCTTTTGTCTCTAAGGTTTATGACACCTTAATTGTGTAAAGAGAGCTATGTAAATGGCAACCATTTGTTGAATGGAAGAAATTCATGTCAGTTCTACAGAAAGTTCATGGCCATTGTCATGTTCTAAAAGATATATAATTGATGCAGGATTCTTGCTCCTTAGTTCAGCTAAATCTGGGTTCTTGTCTCATGACCAGGATAAATTAGGCATACAGACCCATTGAAAGGTGAGGAGGGCAGATTTTATTAAGCAAAAGGAAAACTCTCAAAAAAGAAAGGCGTTCTCCAATCACATTTCCCCCTCACAATTGAATACCAGGGCTACCACCAACGAGCTGAAGAAGCCAATGGCTGCTGCATGAGGCGAAAATTGCTTGTGGCTTCTCCACATTCCCCCAGTGCACAAGCAGGCATGCCCAGGCAAGCCATAGGTGGTATTAGAAAAGGCAATATTAGGTTGGTTAAAAGCCGGGCGCGGTGGCTCAAGCCTGTAATCCCAGCACTTTGGGAGGCCGAGGCGGGTGGATCACGAGGTCATGAGATCGAGACCATTCTGGTCAAAATAGTGAAACCCCGTCTCTACTAAAGATACAAAAAATTAGCT
>CAUYOR010043447.1:51-19011 GCA_963573925.1 Callimico goeldii
TGGGGATGTGCCCCTGCGTTCCCTGCTGATGTCCTGGGTGGGGATGTGCCCCTGCGTTCCCTGCTGATGTCCTGGGTGGGGATGTGCCCCTGCGTTCCCTGCTGATGTCCTGGGTGGGGCTGTGCCCTGCATTCCCTGTTTATGTCCTGTATGGGGCTGTGCCCCTGCGTTCCCTGCTGATGTCCTGGGTGGGGCTGTGCCCTGCGTTCCCTGCTGATGTCCTGGGTGGGGATGTGCCCCTGCATTCCCTGTTTATGTCCTGGGTGGGGCTGTGCCCCTGCATTCCCTGTTTATGTCCTGGGTGGGGCTGTGCCCCTGCGTTCCCTGTTGACGTCCTGGGTAGGGATGTGCCCCTGCATTCCCTGTTTATGTCCTGGGTGGGGCTGTGCCCCTGCGTTCCCTGTTTATGTCCTGGGTGGGGCTGTGCCCTGCATTCCCTGTTTATGTCCTGGGTGGGGCTGTGCCCCTGCATTCCCTGCTGATGTCCTGGGTGGGGCTTTGCCCTACATTCCCTATTTATGTCCTGGGTGGGGATGTGCCCCTGCGTTCCCTGCTGACGTCGTGGGTGGGGCTGTGCCCCACGTTCCCTGTTTATGTCCTGGGTGGGGATGTGCCCCTGCGTTCCCTGCTGACGTCGTGGGTGGGGCTGTGCCCTGCGTTCCCTCCTGAAATCCTGTCTGCAGGTGCCTCAGAATGTGGCTGGGTTTGGAAACAGAGCTGCTGCAGAGGAAGCTGGTTAGGAAGAGGCCACACTGGAGAGGGTTGGGCCCAGCTCAGCAGGACTGTGCCCTTCTCAAGAGGGGGGGTTGGGATGCAGACATGCACACAGGATTCTGTGCAGGGAGGCCAGCAGAGATTGGGGTGAGGCTGAGGAACGCCGAACGCTGCCAGCAGCCACCAGAAGCCAGGGAGGCCTGGGACAGAGTCTCCCTCTAAGCCTGGGAAGATCCAGCCCAGCCCACACCTTGATCGTGGCCTCCTGCCCCCAGTGGTCAGTAGTTCCTCTCGTTGACACGCCCGGTTTATGGTGCTTCCTTAGAGCAAGTGGAGGAAGCAAATGCAGGTGCTTTATGTACAGTTAAAAACCATTTGCCAGAATTATTCTGCACTGCTGAAGTTTTCCAGTGTAATGTTTTTAACTTGTAGATTTTTCTGGTCCCTGAACAAGAACAAGATTTCCCTAATCATGTCCTTCACCTTATGCCAGAGAAATTAACTTTACCTTTGCATGAGTTAATGAATGAGCAAACGCCTGAGTTAGGCAGGTGAGCAAGGGACCTGCCAACCCAGACAGCAGCTGGGACAGGTGGAGCCTGGAGGGCGGCGTGGAGATCCAGCAGCTGCTCACTCCATTTCCAGATGAACACGGGTCTCAGGGAATAGGTGACTTTCCTCAACATCAAACCTCCTGAAGAGGGACACACTTGTGTAAATACAAATATGTTTTAGGGTCTCTAGTTTTAATAATTCACGCAGGGATGTCATTTGCTCCGTCAGGGTGACTAAATGCTGTATTCACCTTGATTAAACCGCAGCAATGTGTCATCCCAGCACCCTTGTCTTCTTTCAGTGTTCCACGCCTGAATTGCTGTAATCTGCATCAGAGATTTAGGGTGTTCACACCGAGCCACAAGTAAGCCATAACGCACGGTGGCAGCTGCAGCCTCATCCACACTGACAGGTTTAGTATGAGGGTTCACCTTGTGAGCCCCCACATCTGTGAGTGCATTTTGCTTCAAAGCTCCGTTGATGCTGTGGGGGTGCCTGCATTGAGTGGCAGTAGCTTTTCATTGGCATGCCTAACTGTGTGCGGAGAAAATAAAGCGTGTTTTTAATTATGGTTTTCTTCCCTTGTGGAATGCCTCATTACGAGGGTAACCAAATAGGAGCGTTATTGATTTTGTGTGTGCGTGTGAAAGTGTGAGTGTCAGGCAGAAGAGCGTGCTCCGATGTCTAACTGATCCATTGTCAGCAATCAGCTCCACATCTCTCCCTTCTTGGGGCCTCCAGTATGTTCCACCAAGAGCTGCCAGCATGGTCTTCCTGAGAGGCAGAGTTAATGATGCCCTTTCACCACTTAGGAGGGTTCAGTGGGTCCCCGTAGATTTCAGGATTAAGTTGAAACTCTCAACATGGTTTTTTTCTCACCTGTAAGATGGGAATCGATATAGCATCTGCTTTATGGGGTTTTTAGGAGATTTAGGTGATGGATCAGTGCAAGCTCAGTGGCGAACAATGAGCTCCCCTGTTGCTCGTTGACGCAGAATGGAGACTTGGAGGGATTGGCAGCCTCTGAGGCTGAGGGCTGGAGGGCCGAGCTCAGCTGGGATCTTGTACTCACTGCCTCTCTGCAGTGCCCCTGCTGAGGCTGCCAACGGCCACTCCCCAATGTCCTCCCTGGTCACGGTATCTGCTGCCACCCCAGTGAACTGCTGAGTTCTGAGCTAAGCTCTCTGGAATCATTACCACTGCCTTTGCCACAGTGTGTGCTGGTAAAATGAATTCCCTGAAACCTGAGACTGACCTCCTCTGACTCAAATCCCAGATCAGAGGCTCATGCAGGTGGTGGGACAGAAGCCACATGTGGAAACCTCCTGGCAGGAATCTAGGAAATGGGTGTGCCTGTCCGCCCATCCACCCACCCACCCATCCTCTGTCTTTCCAGCGTTGCACCCTAGGGGAGATTGGAGTGGGTGTGGAGGCAGCCAGCACAGAGCCAACAGAGCATTCGTTGTGGGAATACAGACGAGTTAGGAGTCTCAGTCACTGATTTCAACGAGTTTGTCTTCTCCCACGGAAGGAGGCTTGTAGGATGTCCACTGGCAACCACGTCTGCTGTGATGAGATGAGAACAGGGCCTGGAGAGTGGGTGGGAGGCTCCTCTCGGCTCAGGGAAAGTCTCTCTGAGGAGTGCACATTGGAGGAAATGTCAGAATAATGGGAAGAGGCCAGACTTCAGCAGCTGTGGGGACAGTTTCCAGTCAGGTAGGTGTCACGCTGAGGGGCCAGAGATTGGAGAGAACTGTCGATCACATGCCGACAATGGCAGGGTCCGGCTGCTGGAGCACATGGTTTTCAGCGTGGAAAACCACGGAAGACGAAGCCGGAGAGAAGAGATCGGACGATGGGTGACCCCGGCCTTGGAGAACGTGCCGGGACTTCATTTTGACCCAGAGTGGGCTGTCAAGTTACTGAAGGTGCCAAATGCTGGTGGTAACTGGGGTGGGGAGAACAGGGCAGGAGACGAAAGATGGGTGCATGTGAAGAGGAAGGTGTTTTGTAGTGGGCCCGGGGAGTTAAGAAACTCGGGGGTGGTTGGGCATGGAGGTGCAGAGCCCGTGACACTGAGGTGAGGAAGGAAGAGGGGAACTGAAGGTGACTGCCCGGGTTTGACCTGAGCATCCAGGTGTTAGTCATAGCGGCATCATTTCCAGAAATGGGGAAGGGTGAGGATGAAATGATTTGCAGGGGAAAGTCACGGGTTCTTCCTGAGCCCCAGTGGGTGTCGTAAAGATCCAGGCAAACGCGTCAAGGCGGCAGCTCCCTGGAGATGCCTGGAGTCCAGGAAGGAGGCCAGGACCCAAGGGAATGGTAGCGTCTCAACCCACAAACGACACTGAACTCTGGAGCCAGATGAGTGGGGGAGGAAGGAACATGGTGAAGAAGGACAGGCAGGGTGGACCCGGGGCTCTGCCAAGGCTGGGAAGGCACCAGGAGCCAGGCAGACAGGTGAATGGGCAGCGTACAGGCACAGAGCTGTGGGTCCTGCGTAGGTGCAATAATCAAGCCTATGCTTCGGCTCCGCCTGGTGCTTCATGCTCAACTTTGTCGACTTCTCAAATGCGTTCCCAGCTCTGGTCATATGGGACCAATCGCAGGTGTCCCCACGCACAACGTCCTTGCTTCTCTCTGCTTTGAACCAGCTGCCACTTCCCAGCACCATGTGCACACCCACCCCACACGTGGCTGGACCTCTTCAGCTCCTCCTGTCATCTTCCCCCAAGCCATAGTCCTACAAGAACAGTGTGGCAACAGCCAAGGCTGCAGGTGCCACCACCTGTGTCTGTGCGTGTGCGTGTCTCTGTGTGTATGCATCTGTGTGTCTGTGCATGTGTGTGTCTCTATGTGTATGCATCTGTGTGTGTGTGCATGTCTGTGCGTGTGCGTGTCTCTATGTGTATGCATCTGTGTGTGTGCATGTGTCTGTGTCTCTGCATGCATCTGTGCGTGTGCATGTCTATGTGTATGCATCTGTGTGTGTGCATGTGTGTGTGCGTGTGAGTGTCTCTATGTGTATGCATCTGTGTGTGTGTGCATGTGTCTGTGCGTGTGCATGTCTCTATGTGTATGCATCTGTGTGTGTGCATGTGTCTGTGTGTGTGCATGTCTCTATGTGTATGCATCTGTGTGTGTGTGCATGTGTCTGTGTGTGTGCATGTCTCTATGTGTATGCATCTGTGTGTGTGTGCATGTGTCTGTGCGTGTGCGTGTCTCTATGTGTATGCATCTGTGTGTGTGCATGTGTCTGTGTCTCTGCATGCATCTGTGCGTGTGTGTGTCTCTATGTGTATGCATCTGTGTGTGTGTGCATGTGTCTGTGCGTGTGCGTCTCTATGTGTATGCATCTGTGTGTGTGTGCATGTGTCTGTGTGTGTTCATGTCTGTGTGCACAGTTGTGTGTGTATGTGTCTGTGTCTCTGCATGCATCTGTGCGTGTGTGTGCACAGGTGTGTGTAGTGCATGCATGTGCTATGTCTCTGTGTCTCTGCATACATGTGTGTGCATGTGTCCATGTGTACACGTGTCTCTGTGTGTATGTGCGTGTGCACAGTCTATGACTGCCGTGCTGCTCGGCTCTCATGGGAAGACTTGCTCATGGCCTCTGCCTTCTGTCTTGTGCTGACTTTCCTCCACAGCTCACAGGAACTCGGCAGAGAATTGCTTTAACTTCAGGGTACTGTTTTCCATGTTCACCTTTAGTACTAGAAAGGAATTGAAGCTCTATCAGGATGTTTACAATCACGTGTGTAGAGCTCACGGATTTCTGCAGAACTCAGTCTCCTCATTTATAATATCCAAATTTAGCGATTCTCTGACTTTAGAATTCTAAGCGGGAAAATGTGTAATTAGAATTCTAAGGGAAAGAATGTGTTTGGTGATTATTTGGATTATAAATAAACAGGAGTTTCTTCCTTTATTTTCTGTTAGTGGAATTAACATTCTCAGAGCCGTTCTTCAGCTTCCAGAGTAACTAAGCAAACTGATTCAGTAAATATGTTTAATTTTACGTTGCAGTTTAAAGTCTGGCTTAAGCCCTGAAGCATGATTACGTTCCAGAGATCAGTTTACATCTGCTCTCATCTCCAGAGGGTTTTGTTTTGTAAGTAGCCTACAGGTTAGCAGAGACCTGAAGTAACAACGAACTGCCGATAAAGTCCTGACTTCTTAGGTGAATGCATTTCTTATTTCTAGCAAACTATCCCTTCATCATGTGTGGATTCTTTAATTTTAAATTAATTAGCCACTAAATATTTCAGATGAATAACATTTAGTAGACTATTTAGTATTTTTTTAAAATATAATTTTAGTTAAAAGCTAAGCATACTGAAAAAACCTTTGAGATCCCAAACTTAAAATGTTCTTTCTTTACCACAATAAATACAATGTCAGCAAATTAGGATGTGTAATAATAGAGAAATGTCTGTGGAAATGCGTGCACCCACCAGCATGCTGTGTCCCTCCTGTGTGACTTCACACGTGTCGTTCCTTCAGCCTCAGATGATTCCCTGCGTCCCCTGCCCGGGGAAACATGGATCATATCGGATGCTCCCTCCCACATCAGGGTCTTCTCCTGTAAGCGGAGAGTTCATCTTTTCCTCCTCCACGTTCCCGTACATGTAGGTTTCTATGATGTGCCATTTGTCACAGCACAGTCATTATAATCGTTGTATATTATTATTGGATCATCTGCCTCACTCTGCAGATTATGAACCTCTTGTAGGTCATCATCGTATTTTTAAAATTCATCTTTGTCTTTCCATGCCCAACAGAATAGGTACTTAATAAATGTTGGTAGTGTTAAACTCACAATTATTAAGGCTTTTTAAACAAACATGATGTACATCTTCCGGAGGGAAGGCGGTTAAATGGAGGCTGGCTTGGAGCCTGGGTGGCCTTGGTAGTAAGTTTATGTGACAGGCCTGGCAAGGGGCTCTTCATCCCGCCCCTGTGGTGGCTCCTGCTCTGCCAGGGTGCAGATGCAGTGCCAGCTTGTGAACGTGGTGAGGGCAGCGGCAGCCCCTGCTCTGCCAGGGTTCAGATGCAGTGCCAGCTTGTGAACGTGGTGAGGGCAGCGGCGGCTCCTGCTGAACCAGGATTGGAATGCAGGGCAGGCAGCAGCAGTTCCTGCTGTGCTGGGGTGCGGATGCCGAGTGGGCCGCAATGCCCCCACACTCTGTGGCCTCGCTGGGGCCATCATTATCCTCCTAGAACAACCCGAGACTTGCTGGTGAGACCTGCGTGCTGCCTCTGCTCCAATGACTGAGTCGCCATCTGTGCCGCCCAGGATGCCTTTTCATTTGGCTCTTTGAAGGAAGAGTTTCACTTGTGTTTCCTTCTCTAAGCATGGTGTCTGGAGTGGGTGCTGGGCCACACTGGGAGCTGCTGAGTGGAGAGCTGGGCTGCACCGGGAGCTGGTGGAGTGGAGGGCTGGGCCACACTGGGATCCGGTGGAGTGGGTGCTGGGCCACACTGGGAGCCGGTGGAGTGGGTGCTGGGCCACACCAGGGGCTGATGAGCAGAGGGCTGGGCCGCACTGGGATCCGGTGGAGTGGGTGCTGGGCCACACTGGGAGCTGCTGAGTGGAGAGCTGGGCCACACCGGGAGCTGGTGGAGTGGTGCTGGGCCACACGGGGAGCTGGTGGAGTGGGTGCTGGGCCGCACCAGGAGCTGATGAGCGGAGGGCCGGGCTGTACTTGTAGCCGGAATGAGGGCATTTCATGGGTCACGTTCCTAATTATTTATTGATTATTTATGCTCTGGCTCTTTCAAAGAGCCCAGTTGTTATTTAATGGGATTAACGTGGGGAGTTTTGAAGCAGGAAAGAAGCTGCTGTTTCTTTACACCGGATTCATCTGGCTGCTAACGTGCGCATCCAATAGGAAAGGCTCAAGTTCTGCCCTCGGGCCCTGGCCTAGTGAAATTAGAAGTGTTCATCCAAGGGGTGGAAGACAACCCCAAAGTCTGTATTTTGAATATGGACTGTTTGCTGTTAAGCTGCTTTGAACACGACTCAGCCTTTCCTAAATTAGGGCTAACCATGGTCCGTGCCCCTTAAGACAGAGCGATGATTGTGATTCACCAACAGCAGCATTATTCACTGTGTCTCACAGAGCACATTCCCGTCCTGCCTCTTCTGTCCTGACTCAGCTGTGTCCTGAGTTGGCTTTACAGCACTGTCAGAATATTGGATTGATGTCTCAGCTGCCCTTTTAAAATTGCACGTGATTTTGTGTGCGTTACTGTCAAATTCTTCGCCGGCGTTCATGGGGCGTGTTTCCACATGCAGAGCAGGCACCTTCTCCCGGGATCACCTTATCCGTTAACACGTCGCTCAAGATGTAAAATTGTCCGAGACACAGTGTTACATCCATTCTCCATAAAGGCTTTCTTAAGCTGCATGGTTTGCAATTTAAGGACACAAAGTGTTATCCTCTCAAAAGCTCCATGTGACCGGGATTAATTCCTGTGTCCTGGAGAGAGCCGGGTCTTTTCAGCCACACAGCAGTCCCTTCACTATTGAGGACTTAACGCATGCAAGACACTCGAGCAGGTATGACTTCCGTGTTCCTGTCTTTCTTCCGAAAATATCAGAGGAGCAGGAATTACAGCATCTAAACCGAAACTCATCTTGGCAGTCCCCTGAGATACAGAGCTGACTTGTTTTGCTCTGGAGAGCAGGAGAATGAAGGAAGAATCCACAAGCCTCATCTTTGTGCAGAGCTGCTTGGCTCAGCCTTGCCCTGGAGGCAGACTCAGGATGAGAATTAGGGACTCACAGATATCCTAAACCAGACTCGTACTTCCCCACGCCAGGTCCTTCTCAGTTTAGACCTCTCGACCGGAAGCGATGGATGCTCTACCTGGCACCCTTGGCCTCCTCCTCACCTAACACTCACCTGCCTGTCTTCCCAGTGTTAGTTTAAAACTCAGCTCTGCAGGGGCACTTCCCCCCAGTCCCCCAGAGCTGCTGTAGGGATTGTCATACAGTAAGGCTGTCCTGAGATGGTCAGCGCTGCAATGAGACGGTCGTTCCAGGACCCCGAGTGAGAGGCCCGATGGTTCTTTCCTGGACCAAGGCAGTTCCCAGACAACTTAGAGTCTTAGAGTTAGAGCTGCCTGTGTGTGCGGCCAGCTGCCCCAGCGGGGTATTCTCTGGCCTGAGTGTGGCCCCGTGACCCTGCAGCTCAGCTGCTGTAGTGCATTTTTGAGCTGCCTGCTAGTCATGTGAGCTTTCACTGTTTGCCATGGTTTCAAGGTTTGGGGTGCGCAGTGAATTTATCTTTAATAAACTTTGTCTGCATAAATTGATAACTCAGCCCAAATCGCATCTAATTAACATTTTCTTCTACTTCATTTGGGATGCAAAAGGGATCTTCTCTGAAGGAACGAAGGAGTCTTCACATCCTACGGAGCCTGCACAGAGCAGCCTGCAGCAGTGCGGGCTTGAGATTTTCACTATTCCTCTGCGCATGTATTGCCCAGAGTTTAAAGCAGCTTTGGTACAGCTTGCTAAAAGAAGATGACAAGCTCAAATTCGCCTTTTTGAGATGGATGAAATGTTGAATTACTGTGTCAAGGGCGTCCTCGTCTCCTTGAGGGTGGTTTTGTTCAAGGACCCTCCCGGAGATGGCTCTGCAGGCGCAGCCCCATTTTCATCTCCTCCTCCTACTTTGTCATCTTTATTGTAGTTGTAACTACAGGTGTGATCGTTGTCTTCCCCGCTGAGCTGTAAGACCCGTGGGAATGTGCGTTTCTGCCTCCGGGTCAACCAACTAGTTTTCAGGACCCGGCATAGAATGAAAATACGGGTAGTGTTCGATACACAGGAAAAACGCCATAAAATGGACTAAACTATAAAGCTGTTTCTTCTTCCAGGGTTTCTTGACTTGCCCTGGTGCTATCTGCTCCTTAATGATATTTTAAGTAACAAAAGAGTAAAAGTCTAAACTATTAGCATGATTTTACCCTTTGTCTTTATACTGTGTGACAGCAGTTTTAAGTAAAAATAAAAGAGCATTTAACTTGTATGCAGAATCACTGAAATTAGGCAATCTGTATTTCACTGTTGAACATACATTTTGTTCTTCCCAGAACAATGGAAATACTGAACTAAATAACCAAGTACCTTAATTCCACTTCCCGTGTGCCACATTCAACAAAACTCTCTCCCATTGACTCACCGAAGAGCAAGGGAGGAAGGAAAGGAGAGGAATCTGGGCCACTCTGTCTCTCCTTCTCTAAGTCGTCATCCTCAACATAGGCAGTCGGCCATTGCAGGGAAGTAAGCCGACCAGGGAAGGGCGTGATAGGATTCGCTGGCCGCCCATATTTCTCGGACGCCATCGCCACCTTTGAGCTTTGGAAGCTCGGTCTGGTTAGAAGGGAAAGCCTGGCTTCTCAGGGCAGTCGTGCCCCAGTCACTTGTCCTGTGCACGGCCTTCTGCTCGCTGTGAGCCTTACCCAACGATCGTGGACCTCCTGGGCTTCTGTGCTTGAAGGACGCTGGGAAGGCCGGGCAGATGGAGGGCGGGAAGAGCAGGCATTTTAGGGCGCCACGTCCTTTCTGCCTGGGTTTGCTCCACCATTTCATGGGACCTCATTCACAAAACACAGAGGCAAAGACACAGTTGTTAAGAATTCCGGGGTGGTGAATCGAGCAGGCTGCCTTCATGAGTCCAAGGCGTGTATGTGTGGAAGCCGGAGTGCACCCCGTGGGAGCGGGACAGGGAGGCGCCATGGGTGGGGTTCCGAGCCCCCTGCACGGAGCGCCCCAGCCAGGGCAGTGCTTGTGGGCACACAAGGTCAGCCTGGCCACTTCCGGCACTCAGGCACAGCGAGCGCTCAGTCCACACTTGTCAAGTGAACAGGAGCTTTCCATTCGGGAGGTTAAAACCTATCAGGACAAGGCCTGAACCCTCGTTTTTCTTCTTCTTTCTTCAGCTGGTGAGACCAACTTCAGGGCTTTTTCCGTGTCTCATTTCCTCACGTGACTCTGATTTATTCCCTGTTTTCACAGTTCTGTCCTCCTTTTGCTGTTGTGGTATATGTTGTTGTGGAAATGTCTAAATAAAATGACAAAGAGGATGGAAAACTGTTATACACAATCGGCCGCGCTCTTTAGCCAAACATACACTGTCCTGAGCAATGACACAGGCCTTGGCCGTGAGGGTGAACTGGGGCATGGGCAGTGATTCTGAAGCAGAAGTCTCCATAGTGAAAATGGGGCAGGCCCCTCAAGCAGGGCGCTGGTCCACACGGCCCAACCCTCTCCTGAGAGCAGAGCCTGCCCTCCCTCCGACTGCCAGTGCTGCGTGGGATAACCATTTCATCATTTAGGACGTTAACACTGCTGTGTAGTTCTCTGCAATTTTACAGATAAGGCTGAGCTAACTGACCAACCAGGGTCCCTCAGCCGAGGAGGACGTGATGGGCCCCCTCCTTGCTCACAGCCTCGGGGCTCCACACCTGCGGTTCCCGGGGCTGCAGCAGGTTTCATCTCTAGGCTGTCAGTCTCTGCAGAGTATCTCGGGTTCATCAGAACGAGGCCTGCCTCAGTCATCATTCCATCTCTTCCTTTCTCTAATTTATTGGTTTA
The DNA here is from genome assembly GCA_963573925.1 of Callimico goeldii. Classification (NCBI taxonomy): domain Eukaryota; kingdom Metazoa; phylum Chordata; class Mammalia; order Primates; family Cebidae; genus Callimico; species Callimico goeldii. Next base: position 10,928 of record CAUYOR010043447.1, read on the forward strand.
GAGACCTCTGAGCGTTTGGTTATTACTTGCTATGGTTTGTGGAAAATAGGTCCAGAGAAGTTGAACTTGATGTTTTCAAAAAGTTTAAATCTCTCACAACTATAAAGAAACATGGGGGAGGAAGACTTAGGGAGAATTGTCAACAGGAAGAGCTGCCTGTCCCTATGCACCTCAGCTGTGCACAGCACAGACGTGGCGAGCGTGAGTCTCCAAGGTAAGGCCGGTGGCATGGGGTTCAAGCCACCCTTTATCCCAGGAGGGTATCCGGGCACCCGTGCTCAGGAGCCAGCGGTTTGTGTGTACCATGTGGGACCTATTGCCTGGAGGACCGTCTCTGCCACGTACAGACGGTCACACGGCCTTTTGGGTCAGCGAGGTTCCTTCATTTGAATGTTGTAAGAGGTATTCGGAAATCTGGGAGGATAATCCAGGCTTCAGATGGGCATTCACTTTCTATCAACTCCAGGAAGAAACACAAAATCTCCAGACTGGGAAGAAATATGTGCTTCAGTAAATTCTGGAAACTAGAACGCAAGCCAAATATACAATAAAGCTGGACGATTCCTATGTGACGGTTTCAGGCAAAGCATATGTATTGGTAAAAAATGGAAAATAAGAAAAGATACAAAGAATGAGTGTGTGTGTAGGTGGCCACACCGTGTAGATGAAGACCTGTGCTGGGCACTTGTGCTGGGCACACGGGGTGATGCGTTGGCCCTTAGAGGAGTCATTGTTCTCTTGCTTGACATGGAAGCAGTTATCACCCGGTCAGTGAAACAGAGTCAGCAACAGAAGCATCATGACATTCTGCTAGAAATTAGCTTGAACCTTATTCAAAAGCCATTGTTTCCAGTGGGTTGGAACCAATAATATATGTGTATCATTTTAGTTTGTGGAATGATGCAAACTGTGTGTCTGCCCAGCTGAAAGGCTTCTGGCTTCTCAGTTCAAAGGCACACTGCCCACAGGGTGGAGGTGAAGCACTCATCTCTGTTGTGACGTGTGCAAAGCTCCTGTGCTCTGGGCGGCACCTCCCTGGTGCCCAGTGGCGCTGGCCCGAGGCACACAGCCTCCTGGCAGTGATAGGCAGGCGGCTTCCCTGCCTGCAGGCCACACAGGAGGTCCCTGTGCTGGGCTGAATGCTCTGCTGCTGACATCCTGGCATTCTTAATAATTTTTCAATAACACAGAGGTCTGCGCTTTCATTTTTCACTGAGCCCTGAGATTTATGCCCAGTCCTGTGACTAAGGTGCAGTGCAGAGTAATTGTTTACAGGGTTTTCTTTAGGGGAATACATCTTATATCCATGCAGGTAGAGTTGTAATAATTAAAATTACACACTTGACAATGAATCCATTCTCCACTTTTTCGTTAATTCTGATGGATCTCCCTCAGACTGTACAAGACCACAGGGATTGCTGGTTTGTGTCTTTGAGCCCTGCAGACAGAGCAGAGCCCTTCAGGCTTCATGGGTGAGGCTGAGACTGTGTTTCTGTAACAAGGGCCTTTTTACGGTTAATTTTTTTTTTTTTGAGTCGAGTCTCACTGTCACCCAGGCTAGAGTGCAGTGACACAATCTTGGCTCACTGCAATCTCCACTTCCTGGGTTCAAGCAATTCTTCTGCCTCAGCCTTCCAAGTAGCTGGGATTACAGGTATGCACCACCAAGCCCGACTATTTTTGTGTATTTCTTTTTTCAGTAGAGACAGGGTTTCACCATGTTGGCCAGACTGGTCTTGAACTCCTGACCTGAGGTGATTTGCCCACCTCGGCCTCCCAAAGTGCTTGGATTATAGGCTGAGCCACCACGCCTGGCCTTACAATTAATATTCTTAAATTTAGTGATTGTCATTATTCATTCTTCTTAAACACTCTTAGTAAAGACAGAAGAACCACCACAACAGAATGACCTGAGCTTCTCCTAGTAATGGGAGGCAGTGGAAATGTTGGGGTGCCGCTTGTGTATTTGGGTGTTTACATAGAGCTGTGTTTCTGAGAAAGGTGGAGCACAGATGCTTATGTGCACACTGCAGCGATTTGCCCATTTGCTGGGAAACATGGTAGAAGCTTTTGGGAAATTGCAGGAAATAAAGAACAGAGTGTCTGAATCTCTCAGCATCGACACTCTGAGAAGGCTGCGTGGTAGGCTGTGCGTGGAAGGCGCTTCTCAGCCTTAGAGAGCGCAGGAGGAAGAGCTGCATGCTGGGCACGTGTATGCTGCAGAAAGTGACAGATTCAGAAGTATGGACCAGACGGGGCCCAGGGCAGCCTTGAGTCTTGAGAGATTTGGAGAAACCTTTATGGATTAAAAACAGCATCTTTTGGTCAGTCTTTAAAAATATCTTTCATTTCTGAAATTGTTTCATGGAGTAAAGTTTACTCTCAATAATCGCAGAAGCGCACCAGTGAATGCTGCATTCTGCAAATTTTAGCTGATTGAGATTGAATGGCATTTCATTTAGAATCCATATCCATTTTCAGTATTTTATCAATTAGTTCAGCCAGATCCATTTTTGAAGGTCATTTTAGACCAAAATATTGTTTTTATGATTTCCAAAGTTTTGCAGCTCTATCCTTTCTTCCTGCTTCGTTTAGAGAGTGTGTGCGTGCATCTGTGTGCACGTGTGTACATGTTCAAAGAAAAGGGAAATTCTGTTTGGGGAAATTCAGCTCAGTAGACACTGACTGACTGTCTCCCCCATTCTGGTTCTGCGCCGGGTCCTGGGGTAGCCGAGGTGAATGAACACGAGCTGTGCATGAAGCCACCATGTAACAGCAGAGCCCTGGGGCCGGGGGTGCATTAGCCTGGGCTGAGCCTGCCTGAGCCCAACTTAGCACCACTCTGAGCCCCGTCAAGCTAGGGCTGGATTTTCCACCATGTGTCTCATGCCGAACAGGCCTGGGATGTTTCAGAACCTTGTCTTCTAGCTCTCCTGAAATGCACAACTCATGGCTGTGAGCCGTAGTTTTCCTGCGCTGCCGCAGAACACCAGAGCTGCTTCTCCGCATCTGGTTCCCTTGGTTGTCTGACTGGGGCTGGGACTGAGTTAGCTGCAGACCCCATGGACTGAATGGGTGTCCATTAAGGTGGCTTTGCTCCATGTCCCACAGTTGTGGCGGGTCATGGTCCCTCATTTTGGGCAGAGCATGGTGCCTGAAGTCTCAGGACACGGGGACAGGCAGGGCTGGGGTGCGGGCGTCTCCCTTCCCTGGGCAGGAAGAAGCAGAGGTTGTAGAGGTTTTACTGTTGTCCTCTCAGGACAGGAGGAAGGGCAGGTCTGGGATGCAGGCATCTGCCTTTCTTTGTTATTGCCCTGCAAGAGGTGTGGCTGTGGGAGGGAGGAGGTGGAGGCAGCAGGTGCTGGCCATGGTGCTGACGCCCAGAGACTGAGTTCTGGATGGGAGCGCAGCCTCACAGGAGCTGAAGAGGCTGCAACACCGGGGAGATGGTCTGTTCCTGGCTGGCATAGCCGCATGAATGTTTCCTTTCATCTGTGTTAATAATCAAATGGCCATCACAGTGTACTAGGGAAAGTGGATTCTTCTTCGAAAGGGAGAAATCCAGCGGTGTGGCACTGATGTGCGTGTCGCAGCCACACTGTGTGCCGTAAGGCTGAGTTCCCTCAGAGGTCCTCAAAGTCACCGTCTCTGAGGTTACACTGGTTGGCCGGTTGGCTGCACGCTCTCCTCGCACGTCCATTTCACAGCCCACGATGGACCAGCAGGAAGGTCGCAAGCCTTTCCTACAGCCCCGAGCCTGAAACGTGCCCCTCCCTCCCCTTCATAAACCTGCCCTCCTTCCGGACAGTGTGCTGGGCAAACAGTAGACTCCTCCTGCCCGGGAACTCTCTTCTGATGATCTGGGGGAGGCAGGGGCCTGGACACTGTTCGTAAACTCTTTTTGCTTTTCGAGTCTTTGCTGTTCAGCCGTCTCAGCATTTGATGATATAATCTGTCTTCTGTTTTTCTTGGATGTTTGTTTTGTGTTAATATCAGTGTGGGGTGTCATCTTGGGTATGTGACACACATGGTAAAAATGTCCCAGATGTGAAAGATGACCCACGTATACAAGGAGCGTGTCTCGTTTTGCTCATGGCCTGTGCACGCCTGTCTCACGTCTCAGATGTGTGAATCTGTGCCCCTTTCCCGGATCTGTGAACAGGCAGGGGCAGAGGGAGAGCGGCTGTTGGTCCTTCATTTCAGGCCTGCAACCTTCCTGCTAGGCCAATGCTGGAGGGGGATCACGTGTCAGCAAACAATCCCTAGGGGGCCACCAGGGAGGGCACAGCCACTTTCTGTCAACCCCGCAACAGCCCCAGTGTCCGCCAGGGCTGAAAGCAGGTGGTGGCACCTTCTTCCTTCTGCCGGTGAACGAGTGTAGGGTGCAGGCCTCTGTGAGGGTCTCCGTGGCCTGGCAAAGCGCTTCCCTGACAGCTGCCCTCCCTTGTCCCAGCCAGAGTGTCCTGGTGTAGAAGTGGGGTATGTGTGTGTATGTGTGAATGTGAGTGTATTTGCATTTGTGTGTGTTGTGAACTTATGATGGGGTTGTGTGTGTGAGTATATGCATGTGTGTGTGTATGCACGTGAGTATATTCTGCGTGCACATATCTGCACGTGTGTCAGTGTGTAAACACCCCTACAGACATACACACATAGGCATCACGGGCTTCTCTGCCCCTGGCTGTCACACATGATCTGAGAAGCACAGTCATCTCCAGGCCCCAAGTCCATGTGACTGGCCTTTGGCCCCCACAGGCTCAGCCTGCAGCCTCAAGGAGCACTTGGAATTCAGCTCCAAGTCATTGGTGAGCTCAGCCTCACCTCTCACGCCCCAAGCAAGGCAAAGCCGTCCAGGCTGCAGTGGCTCTGTAGGGTCCTGGACCATTTGTAGCTGAGCATAAAATCAGCATGGCTGGAATATTTGAAAACACACTGGCTTCCTGCTGGGTGCAGCAGACTCGCGTGTTGAAAGTGCTGGGCGAGTCTAGGAGTGGGCCCCCTCACAGCTGGCCACCTTCCTCCCATGGTGTGGAGCACCAGGGCTGAGGCAGCTGTGTGACGCCTCCGGAGTATTGGAAGAGACAGTGTCTGGAGAAGATCAGGCTCTTCATGCCTCCTTGGGGTGACTTCTCCTGAGCAGACGGACCCCTGGCTGCAGGTGTGATCACAAGGAGAGAGATCAGGGACCATCCAGAGCCTCTGCAGCTGCCTCCTCTACACTGCAGAGAGGGAGGGAGGAGAAACCCACCACTACCCTGGTCAGGAGGACCAGAGCCCGTGGTGGGCCGTGCAGAGCGTGGCATCCCGAGTCTCAGGACATGGGACGGGCAGGGCTGGGGTGTGGCGTCTCCCTTCCCGGGGAGGAGGAAGCAGATGTTGAAGAGGCTTTGCTATTGTCGTCTCAGGACATGGGGACGGGCAGGGCTGCGGTGTGGCGTCTCTCTTCCCGGGGAGGAGGAAGCAGAGGTTGAGGTTTTGCTGTTGTCCTCTGATATCAGTGCAGGTCTCCATTTATCCAACTGTGATCTCGTCATTCCTGACACTTTCCCATCCCACCATCAGATTGTCTGTCATGATGATTTTGGGAGCTCTTCCACGGACAGGGGTTCACACCCCGTTTCTCCTCCCATTAGTCCCGTATGCTGGATTTATTCATCCAGACACCCCCATTGCCTGAGCCTTTGCGGACTCCATATCCAGTCCTCATAAAAAGCAGCAGCTGTGGAGTGGGAAAGGCACAGGCCATTCCTGTGCTGATGTAACCGCCGGCTCCCCAGGCAGGGCTGGACTTGCACAGGTGAGACTTGTCTCAGATGCAGTTTCATATGATTCCCACCTACTCTCACACGTGATTTTAAAGGGGGACTTTCTTTCAGAGGAGGTGAGGTGCATGGTGGTCCCTCTCCACCCAAACTTCTCTGGCAGTGCAGGTGGAATGGAGACTCAGATCCCAGCTGTGTCCCTGCCTCCCACTCCAAGGCTTAGCCCTGGGCTGCTGAAGGCACAGATGAGGCGGCGCAGGAGCCAACACGGCGAAAGCCACATGCTCTGCAACTGAGAGCACCGTGGCCAGGATGCAGCTTCCTCGCATGAGGAAGGCCCATGGAGTCAGACCTCATCCAGAGACCCCTGTGCCCTGTGAGCCCCAAACAGCAGCCCATGCCTGCACTGGAAACAGAGGCGCAGTGATGGTGAGCCTCGGAGCTCTGCGGTGCTGTTCTGGAAGCTCTGATGGGCTGCATTGAAAGCAAAGGAAATGTTTTCTGTGATGGAAATCACAGCAGTACACCTGAGCTGGTCATGCTGAGGAGCCATAGTGGTCAGCAGCTGCTGCCCCACACAGCCCTGGCAGCTCCCCGAGAGCCAACACTGTGATGAGGGCATCGGCCCTCATCCACCCATCACCGACTCAAAATGGCATCAGCAAAACCACCCACATCAAAACTGTAGATACTTCAAGGGTTCTGTGAATTTTCTATAAATACATGCTATGGGAACGTGCCATGGATTTCTCATGTCTACTTTTTGTTCCATTAAATCTTCTGTGAAAGCCACGAATGTGATTTATAAATCAGCTTCCAGCAAGAAAGTCACACAGATGTGAGTGTGAGAGGCTGGCCCTTCCCCACCTGCCTTCAATCCCAGTGCAGAGATGCATCCACGTGGGCTGTGTGTGGACTCCAGTGGAATGACCTATGTGGTTTCCTCGTCACCATTCCTGGCCCTCCAGGGTAAAGACCTCCACAGCAGCCAGGTCATGTGCCTTCTGTGAAACCACATGGCAATTATTTCTCCTACCAACCAAAAGCCGTGATGTAACATGATAAATACATGACACACGTGTTGACATGGTGTAGAGACACGAAATCACCTCGAGGACACCCCCTCTTTCCTCTGAGTGTTCATCTGCCTTGGCCCTTACTGTGGGGGAACGGTTCACCATTTCCCGTCAGGCAGCACCCAGGACCCAGACCTCACAGGGCTTTCCATTCGTTCTGGAAAACGCAGAAATCTTATAAGCATCTAAGTACATTGTAGCTGGTGTTGGATTGTCTGGAAATTCAGGGCAAACCTGGAGGAACACTTAGTTCTAGGAACCATGGTCTGGCGTTTCTGCAGAAGAGAACTCATCCAGGGTGTGGTTGGTGACTCACTGCCCAGGTAATTTCTGAGTTTCTTGGGCGTGACAAGGCCGGGGTGGTGTGGTCCTTCTCCTTCAGTCTACGCCTAAACTGTCAGGTGGTGTTGAGCTCTGAACCAGCCGTGATGGGAAGTCTGGACTCTAGGGTGGCCTGAATGAGGATGCTGCTAGAGATACAACCTTTCACTGGCCACCAGGGACAGGGGGTTAGAAAATCAAGTTTGGCATTGCATTTTCACTCTAAGACAGTGCTGTTCACACTCAATACACACGAGTGTGTACTATGGGCTGGCCGGGACAGGGAGCCTCCTCTACAGGAACGGGTCATAATTACAGTGCAACGTCAGAAGTGATGCCCCAGAAAGATGTGCCGACTGTTGAATGAACTCAGAGCAGGAAGGCAATCATTGGCAGGGCAGGGTGGGAGTGCTGGGTGGAAGCCTCAGGAAGCGGGGACGTTTTGGACTGATCATGATGGATGGGTAGGAGTTTGATGGATGGAGAAAGAGCCACGAGCAATCCAGGAAGAACACATATTGTCTGAAGGACACAGGATGCCCAGGGACCTCTTAGTATGATTTATGTGTTTCATCGCCATGTTTATTTATGTCCTTCCTTGTGCCGGGATGGATTTATTGTGTGTAATAAAACAAGTTTCAGATAAATAAGAAAATGCAGCTAAAAGGAATCCGAGGGGAGTAAAGTGTGGCAGAGCTGGGGCTGCGCATGGTGATGCAGGAGGCATCAGGCACCTCTAGAGCCAGAGCTTTGTGCTTTTTCTCCTGCTTGATCCTGGGCCCCCAAAGACAGCCTGAAACAGAAGCAGCACAATATACATTCACACACAACCAGTGCACACACATCACTTATACAGAACCACTGCACACACACATTTATACAGAACCAGTGCCCACACATCATTTATACAGAACCTGTGCACACA
>CAUYOR010043450.1:0-10649 GCA_963573925.1 Callimico goeldii
CTCTTCCCCCTCTCCCTCCCTCCCTTCCTTCCACCCACCCTTCCTTCCTTACATCCATAGTTACTTGCTTCCGTCAATTTTTTATACAGGGTATATGTCACTCAGGCTAGAATGCAGTGGATCAATCTCAGCTGACGACAACTTCTACCTCCTGGGTTCAATTAATCTTCTTAGCCTCTTGAGTAGGTGGGACTACAGGTGTGTGCTACCTCGCCCAGAGAATTGTATGTATTTTTTGGTAGAAACAGGGTTTTATCATGTTGCCCAGGCTGTTCTCAAACTTTGGGGCTCAATTGATCTGCCCACCTCAGTTTCCCAAACTGCTGTGATTACAGGTGTGAGCCACTGCACTCACCATATATTTAATTTACAAAAATTAACATGATGCTTAACATAAAATGGATTCCAGTGACATTTTGTTATAAAAATGGAAATGCCTAGTGTATTTAGTTATGTTTTCTAATCTTATGATTTTTTTTATTGACTGCTAATAGTTTTCTGTTAGTAGTCAAGAGACATCCAATTATGAATTTCTACCTCTCCTAATACATTAATTAAATGACTGATTGCTGAGAATAGATTAAAAAGATAAAATGAGGAAATAATTGAAGAGATTGAGAAGCATGTGCAAGATGAGAAGAAAATAGATTATTTAAGGGACTGAAGTTGACACCTAGCAAATGAAATGTACTCTTAACGAAATGCAAAGCATAACATCCGTCAGCAGGGCCAGACAAGCAGAACCACAGTAGCACACTGAAAATGCAAAGGAGCAGACTCTTCAACAAGAACTCCTCTCAAAAAGTTCACTGGCAATTAAGAGCAGTCTATTTTGACAATGCAGAAAAATACAGAGAACCCCTTGGTTGGGATTTTAACACCACAGTGTGTAGATATGGACTCCTATGATGATAAGCCCAGGCTATGTTTTTCAGATGGTAAGACTGATTCATAAGGCTGAGGTTATACATTTTTTTTTAAGTTTTGAAATTTATATTTTAGGTTTCTAACCTTTATTTATGTTTCTTTTTCTTTATGGGAATTTCAAACTTATAGAAGAGCAATGTAGCATAGTAGTTAAAAACCTAAATTCTGGGGACCTTCCACAAGTTGCTCAGTCTTTCTGTCTCAGTTTTTCCTCTGTAAAAGAATGATATCAATAATAACTAATGTATAGAGTTATTTTAAAAATTAAATGTGTTAAGGTGCTTACCCCCAAAATGTAAGGACTCAGCAAGCGATGCCAATTAGTAGTAGCAGCTTCAAGCAATTAAAGAGTAATGCATCAAGATGACTTAGGTGTACATTATAGAAAATGGTAACTATCTAGCTTAAAGAAATAGGAAATTTAATATCGCTTGTGGTAGGCAGCATAATGGCTTCCCAAAGGTGTCCATGTTTAATCCTAGGAACTATGGATTTGTTACTTACATGGCAAAGGAGAATTAGGGCTATAGATGGAATTAAGGTTGCTAATCAGCTGGCCTTGAGATGAGGATATTGTCCTAGATTATCCAGATGGGACCAACATAAATATGAGGATATTTTTAAGTAAAAAAAGAAAGCAGGTAAGTAGGAGTGAAAGAGAACTGTAAATGAAAGTAGAGATTGGAGTGATGTGATTGCTGACTTTGAAGTTTAAAAGAGGGCCTTGAGCCAAAGAATATGAACAGACTCTCAAAATTGAAAAAGGCGAGAAAACAGATTATCTTCTAAAACCTTTAGAAATTGATACAGCCTTGCTAACACCTTGATTTTAATCCAGTAAAACTCCTTTTGGATTTCTGATTTCCAGAAATGTACCATAATTTTTTGTTTTGTTAAACTACTGAATTTGTGGTAATTTGTTACAACAGCAATAGGAAAGTATATAATTTAATAATAGAATCCAAGATAGTGAGTCTCCCAAATTGCTTCATCCAGTAGTTCAACAACATCATCAATAATTCACATTTCTTCCATCTTTTCCTTTGCCATCATCGGTGTATGGCAAGCACCCCGACAGTATGAAATCATTTCCCCAGCTTCCAAATTCTGACTGACTTTGTAAATATATACAGCAATACCTAGGGGAAAATAGATTATATGTCTCTTTATATCTGTTCGGTGTTTGATGTTCCATATTATTTCTGATATCTTTGCCAAAAGCCTTATTAATCTATTTTATTAGCTATATCAGTTTTTTTATTTGTGATTTGTACCTTATTTTGGTCTTATTTAGACTTTTCTGCTACTACGATTATTTCTCTAAAAGCTGTCAAATGTCTTCTTTGGTCATATTTTAAAACCAAAGTGGATTTAACTTTATTTAGGGCATAAGGAACAAATATAATTTAAAAACACATTTTCTAACTTTTTAACTTATTACAGAACAATTCCTTTTGTCAATGACTTGTAGCATTTCACCCATGGCTTATATAAAGCTCCATTTCATGTATGTATCACTTCTTGAGCTCTCAAGTCTGCTGCTTAGATGAAATGATTTATTTCCGCATAGTCTACATTATTTTCATTGCTGTTTCATTGTAAAAAATATTATTGTATATGGTAGGGCAGTTTTCTTCTATTATTTTTTAAGAATTGTAACACAATTCATTACAAATGTATTTTAAAATTAATTTCTTATGCTGTATAAATGATCTTGTTGGAATTATATTTAGCATTGTATTATGCTTGCAGATTAATTTGAAAAGTTTTTTATCTTTATGATATTTAGTTTTTGATCTGAGAAGAGCTATGTCTCCACTTATTTAGAACAAGTTTTACCTTACATCATTCAAAAAATGTATATAGTTTTTTTCATAATTTTGTCACATTTATTTGTAGGTGCTGTATGATTCTTGTTGCATACCTATTTAAGTTTTGAATTGCTTTTATTTATGTATTTATTGTAGTTGAGATTGGTTTGTATAAACTTGATTTATCTAATGAATTCTAAAACAAGTTTCTTGAATTTTCTATAAAACCAATGACAAGTTTTTATCTTTTATTTATATTATTGTTATGTCTTTTATGGACTTACTATTTTGGTTATGATTGCAGTAGAAATACTTCGGGTAACAGTAGAACATTTGTCTTGATGTTATTATAAGGACAATTCTATAATTTCCCTAGTAAGTATGTTATTTCCTCTTTTTGTTAACATCCATTAGTAGTTTAAGAAAATTCCTATTTCCAAAATTTTTATGCATGCATACGTGTGTCTCTGTGTGTGTGTGTGTCTGTGTGTGTGTATGTGTGTGCTTGCTGATCACTCTTGATCAAAATAAATTACTTTCTATTATATTGCATGATTTAGCTTGTAAGTTCAATTTTTAACAATGTTTATTTTGAAAATTTCTTCAGAAATTTTTTATATTTGTTTTTTTCAGATGCCTCAAATTGAAACCACTTTTATATTAATTTTCTATGTCAAAAAAGTAATGTAAATTCAATCCCAAAACTCACATGAAGACAGACCTGAAGTTGGAATTTTGAAAAAAAAAATTTATTTTGATTTTTAATTTAGATCTCAGGTGAAGTAGAAACCACTTTTATATTAATTTTCTATGTCAAAAAAGTAATGTAAATTCAATCCCAAAACTCACATGAAGACATACCTGAAGTTGGAATTTTGAAAAAAAAAATTTATTTTGATTTTTAATTTAGATCTCAGGTGAAGGCTTAAAAACTTCTCTATCATCTTCTTTTGCAAAAGGATAGATTTAATCCATCTGGAGTTAATTTTTGTGTAAGGGGTCCAGTTTCTACTTTCTGCACATGGCTAGCCAGTTTTTCCAACACCATTAATAAACAGGAAATCCATTCCCCATTGCTTGCTTTTGTCAGGTTTGTCAAAGATCAGAGAGTTGTAGATGTGCGGTGTTGCCTCTGAGGCCTCTTTTCTGTTCCTTTGGTCTATATCTCTGTTTTGGTACCAGTACCATGATGTTTTGATTACTGTAGCCTTGTAGTATAGTTTGAAGTCAGGCAGTGTGACACCTCCAGCTTTGTCCTTTTTGCTTAGAATTGACTTGGCTATGTGGGCTCTCTTTTAGTTCCATATGAAGTTTAAGGTGGTATTTTCCAGCTCTTTGAAGAAGGTCATTGGTAGCTTGAAGGGAATAGCATTGAATCTGTAAATTACTTTGGGCAGTATGGCCATTTTCATGATACTGATTCTTCCTAAGCATGAGCATGGAATGTTTCTCCATCTGTTCGTGTCCTCTCTTATTTTATTGAGCAGTGGTTTGTAATTCTCCTTGAAGAGGTCCTTTAGATCATTTGTTAGTTGTATTCCTAGGTATTTTATTCTCTTTCTAGCAATTGTGAATGGTAGTTCTTTCTTGATTTGGATCTCTTTAATTCTGTTATTGGTATATAGGAATGCTTGTGATTTTTGCACATTAATTTTATATCCTGAGCCTTTGCTGAATTTGCTTATCAGTTTAAGAAGGTTTTAGGCTGAGATGATAGGATCTTCTAAATATACAATCATGTCCTCTGCAAAAAGATACAATTTGACTTCATCCTTTCCTAATTGAATAACCTTTATTTCTTTTTCTTGCCTAATTGCTCTGGCTAGAACTCCCAATACTATAAGACCTAACACCACAAAAACCTTAGAAGAAAACCTAGGCAAAACCATTCAGGACATAGACACAGGAAAGGATTTCATGACTAAAACACCAAAAGCATTGGCAACAAAAGCCAAAATAGACAAATGGGATCTAATTAAACTCCGGAGCTTCTGCACAGCAAAAGAAACAATCATTAGAGTGAACCAGCAACCAACAGAATGGGGAAAAAAATTTGCAATCCATCCATCTGACAAAGAGCTAATACACAGATTCTAAAAGAACTAAAACAGATTTACAAGAAAAAAACAAACTCATTCAAAAGTGGGCAAAGGATATGAACAGACACTTTTGAAAAAAATGCATATGTGTGGCCAAAAAACATATGAAAAAATGCTCATCATCATTGGTCATTAGAGAAATGCAAATAAAAACCAAATTGAGATACCATCTCACGTCAGTGAGATTTTTTAATGGCGATCATTAAAAAATCTGGAGACAACAGATGCTGGAGAGGATGTGGAGAAAAAGGAATCCTTTTACACTGTAGGAGTGTAAATTAGTTCAACCATTGTGGAAGACAGTGTGGTGATTCCTCAAAGATCTAGAAATAGAAATTCCATTTTACCTAGCAATCCCATTACTAGGTATATACCCAAAGTATTATAAATCATTCTATTATAAAGACACATGCACATGTATGTTTGTTGTGGAGCTGTTTATGATAGCAAAGGCCTGGAACAAATCCAAATGCTCATCAATGATAGACTGGACAAAGAAAATGTGGCACATATACACGATGGAATACTATGCAGTCATAAAAAAATGACGAGTTCCGGTCCTTTGTAGAGACATGGCTGAATCTAGAAACCATCATTCTCAGCAAAATGACACAAGAACAGAAAACCAAACACCACCTGTTTTCACTTATAGGCGGGTCATGAACAATGAGAACCCTTGGGCACAGGGAAGAGACCAACACTCACTGAGCTAGGTGGGGAGTGGAGGGGAAGAGAGGGGAGGAGAGGGACAGTGGGGAGAGTTGGGGAGAATGGAAAGGGATAACACTTAATGAAATGCCTGATATAGGCGATGGGGGCGAGGGGGTGGGCAGATGGAGACAGCAAACCACCATGGCATGGCTGTACCTATGCAACAGTCCTGAAGGATGCAGGATGTGCACATGTACCCCAGAGCCCAAAGTACAATTATATATTTCATATATATATAGTACAATTTTATACATATATAATATAATACATATATATAGTACAATTATATATATTATCTATAATACATTATATATTATATATTATATATAATACAAATATGTATTATACTATACATAGTATATATAATATATAATATATATTATAGTACAATTATATATAGTATATATAATACATAGTACAAATATATATTATATCGTACAAATACATAGTACTATAATATATATAGTACAAATATATATTATAGCCCAAAGTTCAATTATATATATTATATATATTATATATTATATATATACATTATATGTATACATGTATATATTATATACATATATATATATTTAACGAAGACTGCTATCACTGAGCTTCTCAGCAATGCCTATGCCATTCTTAGCAGTATATTTCCTATTGCTTTGGTAAATAGAATATTTCTTGTGTCTTTACATAGAACATGATTATTTGGTGTGTATTCCAGTCTCAGGCAGTATATCTATTTTCATATTCCATTTCTATGAGCCTTTTGGTACATTCTTCTACTGTCTTCTACAGAAGACTAAGTGATCCAGCATTTCTATTTCACTTAATGTGGATGATACTTATTCATGCTTTCAGGAACCACCCAGCACCATTTATTTTAGTTTTTTCCAGGATTCAGAAAAATCTGAGGACTCACAATTTTCTGGTACATTGATTCAGATGTACTCATCCCATGTCTCATTACTTCTCATTTTCTCAATCAGGGCTCTGTCTGGCATCAGAGACTTTCCCAGATTGAGTATTTAACTTACTCTAGAACTCTTGCTCTTGCAATTATGTATTTGATGCTCAGTTTTTTCTGCCATAAACTTGAAAGAGATAGTAGTATTTTATTTATTACTAAGGAGACCTTCTGGGTTTTATGCCTAAATGGTTAATATGTGATTAATCATTTCACACGTAGACTTACATTTTTTCCTAATACATCAGTTATGTCCAGCAATAGCCATCCAATTTCACAGTTCTTACAGCACCTGAACTTCTGATATACCTGAAGTATTGCACCTGCCTTTGTATTTGCTTCCACCAGTTTCCAATTTGTTTGTTGCAAGTGAAAGTTTTAACAGTTATGAATAGAACACATCCATCATGACAGAGATTGATCATGCCTTCCATATCAGTAGTAAGGCCCTCATTACCAGATGACTATCTGAAGATTCAACTCCAAAATCCTATTTTAGTTTCCATTTCCTTAACCACTTCTGATTTCAGCCTTCTTAAAATTCCCAGGAAACAGACTGAAACAGAGATTTTCTTGTACAACATTTATTGGAGACTACCTTCTGGGTAGACACATGTAGGGGAATAAAGGCCATGAGGTTAGGCTGACAGAGTTATTAAACTACTATGCAACTGCAGTAAAGAACTCAGATGATTCTCCAGGGAACTCTGGAGCTGACTCAGGCTGTATGAACTGCCCAGAATTGACATAGTATGACATTATGACATTTACATTCCTGTACCAGTGTCTTTGGATGCAGATTGACCATGGGAGGAAGTAATTCTTTTCTGGATGTCAGAGAAATCATGTCAGCAAAGAATCTCATCTTGCTGAATGGGAAGAAGTTGGAAGCATTCCCCTTGAAAACTGGAACAAGACAAGGAAACCCTCTCCCATCACTTCTATTCAATATAGTATCGAAAGTCTTGGCCAGAGCAATGAGGCAAAAAAAAAGAGAGAGAGAGAGAGAGAGAGAGAGAGAGAGAGAGAGAGAGAGAGAGAGAGAGAGAGAGAGAGAGAGAGAGAGAAAAGGCATCCAAATAGGAAGAGAGAAAGTAAAACTATCTCCTTTTGCAGACAACATGATTCTATATTTAGAAAACCTCATAGTTGCAGCCCAAAAGCAACTTGAGCAAAATTTTAGAATACAGAATATGTGTACAAAAATTAGTAGCATTCCCAACAGCACACAAATCTAGAGCCAAATCAGGAATGCAATCTTATTCACAATTGCCATAAAATAATAGAGTATCTAGGAATACAGATAACCAGGGAGGTGAAGGATCTTTATAACAGAGTGGAAGAAGATTCCATGCTCATGGATAGGAAGAATCAAAATGCTTAAAATATTCATACTGCCCAAAGCAATCTATAGATTCAAAACTCTTCCTATCAAACTACCAATGACATTCTTCAGAGAACTAAAAAGAAAACTATTCTAGAATTCATATGGAATTAAAATAGAGAACAAATAGCCAAGGAAATCCCTAAGCAAAACTATCAAAGCTGGAGGAATCACATTGCCTGACTTCAAACTGTACTACGAAGCAACAGCAAAGAAAACAGCATGGCACTGGTACTAAAACAGACATATATGCCAATGGAACAGAATGGCGAGCCTACAAATGAATCCATCTACCTATAACCATGTAATCTTTGACAAAACTTATAAAAATAAGCAATAAGGAAAGAAGTCCCTATTCAATAAATGGTGCTGGGCTAACTGGCTAGCTATATGCAGAAGATTGAAACTGGACCTCTTCCTTAAAACTTATACAAAATCAACTCAAGATGGATCAAAGACTTAAGAATAAAATCTAATCCTAGAAAAACCTTGGAAGATAACCTAGGAAATAACATTTTGGACATAGGAACTGGCAAAGGTTTCATGATGAAAATGCCAAAAGCAATTATGACACAACTAAATATGGACAAATGCAACCTAATTAAACTAAAGAGCTTCTGCACAACAAAAGAAACTATCAGCCAAGTAAAACAGGCAACCTGAAGAATGGGAGAAAATATTTGCAAACTATATATCTGACCAAGATCTACTATCCTGAATCCACAAGGAATTTAAACAGACGTATGAGCAAAAAACAAACAACCCCTTCAAAAGAGGATAAAGGACACGAACAGACACTTTTCAAAAGAAGACATACATGTGGTCAATTAAGATATGAAAAATGCTTCAAATCACTCACTAATCATTAGAGAAATGCAAATGAAAGCCACAATATGATGCCATCTTTCAAGAGTCAGAATGGTTATTATTATTAAGTCAAAAATTAGCAGATGCTGGTGAGGTTGTGACAAAAGAGAACACTCATACACTGCTGGCAGGAGTGTAAATAAGTTCACTACTTGTGTAAAGTAGCATGACAATCCCTCAAAAAGCTAAAAACAGAACTATCATTCAACTCAGCAATCCCACTAGTAGGGATATACCCAGAGAAATATGAATCATTCTATCATAAAGAGACAGGCAAACAAATGTTTGTTGCAGCATTATTCACAATAGCAAAGACATGAAATCAAATGCTTATCAATGGTAGACTGGATAAAGAAAATGTGTATTTATACACCATAGAAGATTATGCAGCCATATAAAACTATGAGATCATGTCCCTTGCAGGAATATGGATGGAACTGGAGGACATTATCCTCACCAAACTAACACAGAAAAAGAAGAACAAATACTGCATGTTCTCACTCATAAGTGGGAGCTGAATTATGAGAAAGCATGGAGAAAGAGGTGAACAACAGACAAGGGGTCTACTTAAGGGAGGAAGTTGAGAGGAGGGTGAGGTTCAGAAAAAAAAACCAAAGCAATTGTCAGGTATTATGCACAGTACCCAGGTGATGAAATAATCTGTACACCAAACCCCTGAGTCACGAATTTACCTATATAACAAACCTGCAATATGCCCCTGAACCTAAAATAAAAGTCAAAATATTTTTTGAAATAGTCTGTTTTCTCTTGGGACTGCATATAAATAAATATGTTAAAATTGAATTGCCAGTTATTAATATTTTCCCACAAATTTGGCAATACTTCTGGTGTACAGAGTAATGTTTG
This sequence comes from Callimico goeldii, assembly GCA_963573925.1. Taxonomy (NCBI): domain Eukaryota; kingdom Metazoa; phylum Chordata; class Mammalia; order Primates; family Cebidae; genus Callimico; species Callimico goeldii. The sequence goes on from CAUYOR010043450.1 coordinate 9,619, forward strand.
ATCCCAAGTCCATTTCCCTAGACCAGAAACTACTTTGGCAATTATCAGAGTGATTTCCTGAGTTGCTGTAAGAGATAGACACTGAAAAATGGTGTCTATTTTCTTCAGTAAAATGCAGGCTTCTGAGGATGTAATGGTTTATGAAATGATTTTATCAATGCTAGTGATCCATTGTTCTCCATGTTCATAAAGCACAAAACAAGAAACTTCAGTTTTGACAAAATTTTACATAAATGCTGTAAACTACTGTAATACATCAAACTGTGTAAACTAATGAAAACCACTAAACATTGGTTTAATAAATATATTTCAAAAATTATTTGGACATAGTATGGAAAGGAAGCCCATTAATATACTACATATTCTGTCAGTGTATTTAAGTTATAATTTTACTTACTTTGTTTCCTTTTTTTGCCATTATCTCAAATAAGTATTATTGAATATTATAAATTCTTCATAACTTTCTACCTGGCATTCAATAAACCGTATCTATAATCTAATAAGAAAGTTTACAGTTTTGTTGGTAAGATTTCTTAAGGAAAAACAATAAAGATAAATTGTTATTTTGAAAGTCAAGGTTTCTGGACACAGTTTAGACTAGAGAAAAGCAGCGTTTTTTTTTGTTTGTTTGTTTGTTTGTTTGTTTTTTGTCGTTAAGACAGAGTCTCACACTGTAGCCTAGGCTGGAGTGCAGTAGCATGATCTCGGCTCACTGCAACCTCCGCCTCCCAGGTTCAAGCAATTCTCCTGCCTCAATCTCACAAGTAGCTGGGATTACAGGTGCCTGCCACCATGCCTAACTAATTTTTTCTATTTTTATAGATGGGGTTTCACCATGTTGGTCAGGCTGGTCTTGAACTCCTGACCTTAGATGATCCACCTGCCTTGGCTTCCCAATTGTCTTTTTTTGGGGTGGGGAGGAAGGAAGGCAGGAAGGGAGGGAAGGAGGAAGGTAGGGAGGAAGGAAGGGATGAAGGAAGGAAGGAAGGAAGGAAGGAAGGAAGGAAGGAAGGAAGGAAGGGAGAGAGGGA
>CAUYOR010043451.1:0-25550 GCA_963573925.1 Callimico goeldii
CAATGTAGAGCTTTGCAGATCTCAAGCCTGTAATCCCAGCACTTTGGGAGGCCGAGGTGGGTGGATCACGAGGTCAAGAGATCGAGACCATCCTGGTCAACATGGTGAAACCCCGTCTCTACTAAAAATTCAAAAAAATTAGCTGGGCGTGGTGGCACACGCCTGTAATCCCAGCTACTCAGGAGGCTGAGGCAGGAGAATTACCTGAACCCAGGAGGCGGAGGTAGCGGTGAGCCGAGATTGCGCCATTGCACTCCAGCCTGGGTAACAAAAGCGAAAATCCGTCTCAAAAAAAAAAAAAAAGAATATTCCAAAGGACAATATTTAGATCATTACATAGCACATGTATTTCACTGTAGTTTTATAGAATTTTAGGTTTTATTAACAAACTAAAATTACTTTATTTATTGCTTCAAAGAACCAACATTTTAATGGAATTTATATATTGCCAAACTATACATTTGTGTATGTTATTCATATCTACAATTGTTTATATCTAGTATTTTGTAGACACATCCTTATTCTGTATTTACACATGCTATTTATCATAGTATTCAAATTTTCATTTAAAAATGTGTACAATTCTCTAAACTGATCTTTCCCCAAACTTTTTTATGGTGAGGGAATGACATATTTGTTACTTAGTTTTTAAACTTTCTCTGAATAGTGCTTAGAAAGCTAAAATTTTGGTGTTTCATATTTTATACTATCTAGTTAGCCTGAATTTGTTGAAACTTTAATTAAACACGGTTGTCATAATTAATACTTATTTTTGAATAGTTACATCTAAGCCTGTTGAGTAAAGAAAGGAAAAGAAGGACTTTCCCCTTAATTTGTCATTCTCTTGGTATTTTCTGATGACTATCTGTGTGAGGTGACACTTTAGTTTTACATCCAGTAATGATAAAGTAATTCCAGATTTAACTTTAAGCTTTTTCTAGCTGGAGGTTCATACTCAGTGGAATATGTGTTTTATCTTTACAATAATATCCCAAATAAAAATATCTTGAAAAAAGTATATATATGTATATAATTATATGCTGAGTATAAGTAGTCCAGAGCTGACATGATAAGTTTATGATGCCAGGGACCCAGGTTTTTATAAAATTGTTCGTTTATCATCCTCAAGGAAATCCTCCCATTTAAGCCTTTTGAGTAGGGTATAGAAAGGAAAAGAAAAGCTTTCCCCTTAGTTTTAAGAGTATGATCTAAAAGATCACACATACAATATCTCCTAAAATCTGATTGACCCTAATTTGGCTGCATGGTTACTCCTATATGCAAAGTAGACTGGTAATTTGATCTTTAGCCAAGCATTCATATGTCTCATTATAATTTCACCATCATGTCAGAAGGGAAGAAGTGATACTTAAGGAAAACTGCAATTTATGCATAGCAATTCATAGATATTACCTTCTGTTTTGTTTGTTTCTTTTCCACTAATATTTTTCTTTGTTTTGGAGTTTCAATTATGATAATTTCTATGGATATACTTTTAGGTTTGCTGATTCTGTCTTCTGTTGTACCTCATCTGCTGTTAAAGAAGTCTTCATTACCAATATCAGACTTTTAAACTCTAGCCTTTCCATTTGAGCACTTTTTATATTTTCCATCTCTCTGTTGAAATTCCATGATGATTATTCATCCATGTTGTCCTCTACTTTCACTGGATCCATTTATATATTAATTATAATTAATTTGAAGGCTTTGATTTTTTTACTCTGTCACCACTGTGTCTGGTTCTGTTGTTTATTTTATCTCTTGACAAAGACTTATTTTATTCCCCTGCTGTGAGTGTTTCATAATCTTTTTTGTTGAATTCTAGAATTACATGTGAAAGAACAGTAGAGACTAAGATAAATAGTAAAATCGTACCTATTCTTATAAAGATGCATGCCTCTTCTTCTGTCAGGCTATTACTGTACAGAGTTGAGTCAAACTAGACAGTGATTAAGCTTGGTTTGGTGTTATTATGGCTGTAGCAATCTGTAATGCATCAGGTTTCAAATTCCCTAACAGTGGGCTAGTAACATAGTTTGTTTACTGTGGGGCTAGTATGTCAGTAAAATTTTCTTTATTTGCCTACTCTATACTCAGATTTCAGTAGATCCTGCACACCTGCACCATAGAGGGCATTTTTCCATGCTGTCCTCTCTCTGCCAATGGTGTTACTGTTGCTTGTATGAGGCATGAAGTAAGTGTAAGAATTGTCTTCTAAGTTTTTGTGTTCAAGCTTCAGTCTTAGAGAATCTTTAATTAAATTAAATTCTCTCTATATACATCATGATGAAGGATCTTTGTTACTATTTCTGTTGGTCCCCATGACAGTCAAACTCTATCTTATATCTGTGAGATTCTTGATTTGAAGAAACTTTACTGCCCCTCCATTAAAAGAAGTAGACCTCTCTAACAGAGCCAAGTTTGCTTCTACATCTCCACCAGTAACCTTGTACCGTTGCCTGGGACTGATGGAAGAGGGTTTTCTCACCTTGTTGTGTGGGAGATTACTGTTGTTTGTTGTTTGAGGCAATGCTTGTGGTAGTAGAAGGGCCAGTTTTCTGCCCCTTCCCAAGGGTCACACAATTTTTGCTTCTATTTACCCTTGCCTGGGAGTAGAGGCTAGAGTTTCCTTCCCTTCACCTAGTGGTTTATAGCCTTGATTCATATCAGAAAATGCTTCAGAACTGGACAGAGATTCATGCCTGTGCCCCACACAAGCACAGGAACTCTCTCAGATCTCCTTTCCTGCCCCCAATCTTTCTCATGAGTACAAGATGGAGGCTTATAGTAAAGAATCAGAGAATGATTGCAGAATCACCTGTGCCTGAGGCTCCCAGGTAATTCTAAATGTTCACCTGAGCCCATTCTTTGTCTTTGAGAATTCATTCATGTTTTACCTGTTTTCCTTTATTTTTATGCTGGTTACTTCTTACTCTTGTGCTCTGTGAAGGTAAAACAGTTCATGTGTCTCTTCTTTCCTTAGAAGGTTTTTCATCCCTTGGAATTTACTTTTCCCTTCACTTCTGTTCTCAGAGAGATTTGAAATGTTGTGATTTGTAGTTGTTTTCCGGCCTTTTCTTGTTAAGAAAGAAATGATATTCTCTTGTGGATTTATACATCTTAAGTTGAATCAGAACCTGTACCAGGATTTAAACAGATCGTGGAGAGCATTGCCTTTTACTAAAATAGTTTCTTGGCATTCATGGAGTTAGAATTTATGGTATTAAGTGTGTGTGTTCTATTATAAAACAAGTTCAGTAATTTCTAATTGAAATTTTGGTGTTAAAATTGTCTGACTTATATAGTGAACCTAGGCCAATCTTAACTAGTATGTAAACCTAACTAAATCTTTTAGAGTCAGTATCTCAACCAGTCTTTATTGTTTTCCACTATTTCTCACATATGCATGCAATTTGAAGGGGAGAGGGATGTTTGTGATGCTGGAAATTATATGCTCTAGTGGTGTGAATAAATTTAGTTATTTGCAAAGATCACAAGGCAATATTAACAAATGTCAAGAGTCTATTCTTTTTTTAAAAAAGAATATATAGTAGACTACAAATATGTTTATGTATATTCTGGAACTTTTATCTAACACACAAATTCATCAAGCTAGACATATAGCATAAGTGTGTGGTTTCTTTTAAATGATATTTGGGATTACCATCATGTGTTTTATATAGATATGAAACACAAGTTAACTTGATACCTTTTTAATCTAAGAAAGTTCTTTTTTATCACTACCCTAGAATGATTGACTTCCTCAGTCAGCTTTATAGCACACCTGATTCAAATTTGCACTTGCAAACAATTATAATCCATGTTACTGACAATCTTCATAAGTGGCATATAATCAAAACACTAAATATTAAATCTGTGAAGGACAAACACCTACTGTATCATAACAGTGGAGTTGTAAAATCATTATTGGGTTTTAGAATAGAATTAAGTAATATTTTAAAACAGGCTCTAGATTAAGCTATTAACATTTTACAAGATAAATGCCAGCTTTTTCTTTTCTGCTTTCCACTTTAAAAATTACTAAAAACCATATTTTACTTGAAGTTTAATAAATATATTTACTTGTAGAGTAACAGATATCCTACAGAAGAGATACAATCAAATTAATGATGTGTGCCCAGTAGAAATAGTCTAATCAAACCATAAGAGCCATCTTTTTTGTACAAGGAACCAATCTTCATAAGCTATAAGAACTACCCATTTGACACACTGTATTAATTGTAATTAAAACATACATATCTACTTTTTGTGCTGTCTCTTAGTAGATTTTGGTTAGGTTTCATATTTGTTCATGAGTGGTGGTTTGCATATTGTGATTAAGACTCATTTTGAACCTTGATACTATGTCATTATCTGTGATAAAATAAAACCTGAGATCAGTTATTTGTACTGTTTTGCTTTCTGCAAATTTTTAAATCTGTCAATATAATGACATTTGAATACTTAGTTTTATTTGGAAATAAATGCTCAACTACCCTATTCATTTAATATTCACTGTCGTAATGTTAATGATAATTGTCTTATGTGGGGTTATTTGGATGCAATTTTGTTGTAAGATCATACAAAATCCCCTATTACTTGTCTGAATTTAGTCAAGTGTATCTGCCTTAGCATATCCAGATTTGGCAAGATTCCAGTTCCTCTGAAACTTCTTGTAGAGGGATATTTGAAAAGTGGAAACCAGTATGCAGGGAGGAACAAATCTACGCATCAGGCAGTTTAATTTAGATGCCCTTAATCTGATTCAGGTTCAGTGGCTTGATTTTGAAAATGGGTTTCTTCTAGGTCTCCAAATTTTCTTCTCTATAACTTGGATAAGGTCAATTAGACCCAGAGAGGAAATGTCCACACCTAATGTGAAAATGCAAATGATTGGCATGCTGTTCTTGTGAAAATGCCAGAAATTGCATGTGTTAGCATTATCTTACATTGTAGAAAAAGCCAATTTGATAATTGCGAACTGCTTTCTGCAGCTGTGAATACTCCTTTTCAAACCAATAGAAAACAACAGGAGGCCCAACTGTGAACATTCTTTTGAAAATTCTATTTACAAAGTGTATCCATTAACAAACTACCCCACAGCTTCCTTGGGAATTAAACAAAGTCAGATCTGGTAAAGTAACAGTGCTACTAAATAGGGCTTGATCGTATTGGGTCTATTGTATTCAAGTCCCAGCAGCGTGAAATTGCTAGGTTTTCTCGACATTTTATAAAATTATTCTATTAACATGGATAGATGGCCTAACCAGTATAATCACCAAAAGCCAAAAGTCCAAATGTGGCTTATAATAAATATTTAAATGATACTGTGTCTTAAAGAAATACCTATACATTTGATTCCAAATATTTTATGTACCTACTGAAAAATCACTGAAAATTTATTACTTGATCCCTAGTATTAATTGTTTTTCTCAATGTTTATTTCCTTCACCATATCGTAAGCATTTTGAGGGAAGAAAAAATGGTTTTTTTTTGTTTTTTTTGTTTTTTTGGTATAGGTCTTATTACTTTGTGGGCTCTCTGTTGATTGTATAATTGATTGAATATACAAATGTACTGATATTAGAAAATAAAACAAAATGTGTTGCAATATATTGGAAAAAATCTTAGCATGTCAAATCAGATATTTATTTCTTTTTTGGATGGAAATTTTCACTCATTTTTATAATTCCTAGTGTTTGTGGATGTGAAGTCTACCAACACAATATGCCATGTGTTTAGCTATATTGCTCATTTTTTAAATAAAATTAATGACACTAAAACATACCAAAATCTGTTATTTAGCCAAATTGTGTATTTTTCAAAAAATTCTTATGGTTTCTTAAACAGAGATTAACATTATGAGGCATTTAGGAAAGGCAAGAAAGCTTCTAGCTCATCATAATGACCCCAGAAAAGCTACAAGTAAATAACCTGATGGTGGGTTTTGAGGGTTACTGGCAATGGAGGTTACTTTTTCCCTCTTTTTAGTCTGTTTTATTTCAGTGAGATTAAAATATTTTTAAGCATTTTAATAGAATTTCTTTTACTAGTTCAGAATATGAACCCAATTTCACAGTCTGGATACTTCTACATATATCCAAACTTGTCTCATTCCTATAAATTCATCTCAGATCCTATGTAATATAGCAGATGAAGGAAATTTTTAAGCAAAAGAAATGGTAAAAGTTCACACAGTCTTTAGGAAGGTAACAGGTAATTCTTCCTGTCCAAGGGAACAGAAAAGACTTAAATCTAGCTATAATCTGTAAACAATTGTTTTCAGTTTTTTCCCATCCCTCCCCAGTATACAGGATACATACAAATAATCAAAAATGGTTCCAAATTATGGATCCCCCTGAAGATAAAATAATACTATAAATAAGTGTTTTTAGAAACATAAAATATATATTGATGATGATTTTTAAATATACAGCAAACCATGATTAGGTTGCTAAAAACACATTTAATATCCATTGGCAGTGTGTGGTTATTTTCTTAAGAAAATTGAAGCATTGGTCAGATCAGAATGGACTGAATAAAGGCCATCTCCTGGAAGATGAGAAAGAAGCTTAAAGTCAGCTTTATGTTAGACATTAAATGTCAATATTATGAATATTCAGGACTTTTATGAAACAAGAAAACCATTGGTTGAAAGTCACTGAACTTGTGTTTTGAAATAAGAACTGTTATTTTAATGATACATTAATTTGATGGCTTACTCATGACATAGATAGAAATTTCTATTCTTTTTCATATACAGCATATAGGAAGGTTAAAACTTCACTAAAATCTGCAATTAGTAGGATTAAAAGATAAGTTGCTCACTTCTGATCTGATATTTCATCTCACACTATCTCATTCTCAGCTGTGGGTTTGATGTTATTATTGCTTCATACTGACCTACCAGTGATACTGCTTCAGTGACCAGTTTGCTAATTAGTAGTTGTAGAAAGTACTCAGTGTTTGCAGATGAAAGTTTCTAAAGTTTACTTCCAGAATTAAGTATCTAATCCTACTTTCCTTCACTGTTCTGCAAAAGTACCAATTGCTTTTAGGTAAAACCATCTGTCGCTCTAATGTTACCATATGCATTCTCTATTTTTTGTGTGTTGCATGTCTTTTCTGCAGAAAAGGAAAAAAGGAAAAGAAGAAGAAGAAAAAAAAAACGCTGAAAGGTAAGAGTAAGAGTGCTTTCTAACTGGATTGCATTAAGTCACTCCCTGTTCAACATCATTAAACAGCCCTAATGATTCTACCCCTCAGTCATTATTTATACATTATGTTTCATTATTTGCAAGATGTGGGTTGTATTGGTACATTATTATATGTGAGCTTTGTATTCTTTCCTTTTCTTCTTCCTTTTTTATGTATCACTGTGTTATTTTTGTCCTACAGACAAATTATAAATTGACAGTAATCATGCATTGTTTTTCTTTTACATATTCCACCGTTTAGGGCAATATAAGCTATCAATATGTATCTTATTATGTAGCTGAAATTACCAACATGACTATTTGAAAAGAGAGGCTCTATGTTATCCAAGGAAATTACTAATGGAAGAAGCAAATGGTGAATTGTGTGGGAAATGTCCTATCAACCTGAATAATCCATTTATATAATGATGGCAGATTTGTCTCGAGGTGCCTTATGTTTCTATCATGCTATAATTATGGATATTCAAATTGGATCTGCAAAAATGATTGCTTTGAGCACTCTGAGATATTTTTGTCTTAATAGCAGGGCACCTACCTCTTCAACTGCATCTCATGCTAATCTTTCTCTAGATCAGGGATTAGCGAACCTTTTCTATAAATGGCTAGATAGCAAATTTTGTAGGCATTGTGAGGCATACAGTCCCCATTGTAACTAGTCAATTAGTCTTTTTGTCATAGTGTCTGACATTTGCTGAAAATAAGAAATAGACTTTTGTCCAAGTAGTGTTGAGTTGGGCAGAGTGCAGAAGTTATTTTGTTGACCAACAGACACATAACTGAGAAAATGTTGCATATTCAGAAGGGAGCTGGAATCTGGGCAAAACTAACTGATTCAAAGGTGAAATAACTTGATTTGGCTGCCAAGTACCCTGGGCCCTAGATACCATATGGAAGGAGTATAAAAGGTCCCTGTGAGGAGGACAGGGATGAGCCTCATTGAAGGTGAAAGGCTGGTGCCTTCAGCGAGGTGACAAGTTGTCCACATCATTGCCCAGGAGCTGTGGTCAGTTCAGAGACGTCCTAGTGAGCGTAGATTACTGAAGGTGGTGATGTCTCAGTGGGACAAAGTATATGGTAATGGCAGCGAGAAGCTCATGTCTCCTTACAGATAGATCCAGACCTATTCATTTTTTCTACAAGTTCCTTCACTCTGCCATTGCAGCATGAAAGAGCAATAGAGAATAGTACACCAAAGGGTTGTGGCTGTGTTCTAATTTGATTGTTTATAAAGGCGTAGATGGCATTTGAACTAAGGGCCATAGTTTGTAGACCTTTCGTCTAAGTCAATCTGCGCTGGCCACATTGGCCATTTTTCATTCTTAAGGCAGAGAAAGATCTCACTTTATGTGCTATTCTACCACTTAAAGTATTCTTGTCCCTGATTTTCTACTTTATTGATTTCTTTTTCTTTTTTTTAATCTCAGCAAAACTGAAACTACATTCGAGGACAGAGTAACCATACATTCTGGTTATGTTCTGATTAGCTTGGATTTACAACTGTTGTCCCAGTGTAATTGCTAATGTGTCACCTGTCATTTTCAAATGTGACACCATGGGGATGAGAAATTACTGGTCACTTTAGTCAAAGAGAAATTCTCTGACTATTCTATGAAATTAGGACACTATAAGAATCTACTATTTATATGAGAAACACTAGAATTCATTTTTATTCATTTATTATTTACTTTATGCCTCTCTCTAGTGGAATGCGAACTGCATGGGGATGGGTCAAGTCTGTCCTATTTATGCTACGTTCCATTCTAAGTATACTACAGGCAAGATTTACAGTATACTCAAACAAATGGGATCTAATTAAACTTAAGAACGTCTGCACATCACAGGAAACTATCATTAGAGTGAACTGGCAACCAACAGAATGGGGAAAAAGTTTTGCAATCTACCCATCTGACAAATGGCTAATATCCAGAATCTACAAAGAGCTTAAACAAATTAACAAAAAAAAAAAAAACCAAAAAACAAAAAACAAACAACCCCATCAAAAAGTGGATGAAGGATGCAAACAGAAACTTCTGAGAAAAACTCATCATCACTGGTCGTTAGAGAAATGCAAATCAAAACCACATTGAGATACCATTTCATGCCAGTAAGAATGGCAATCATTAAAAAATCAGGAGACAATACATGCTGGAGAGGATGTGGAGAGATAGGAATGCTTTTACACTGTTGGTGAGAGTGTAAATTAGTTCAACCATTGTGGAAGACCGTGTGGAGATTTCTCAAAGATCTATAACTAGAAATACCATTTGACCCAGCAATTGTATTACTGGGTAGATACCCAAAGAATTATAAATCATTCTATGATAAAGACAAATGCACACATATGTTTGTTATGGCACTGTTCACAATAGCAAAGACTTGAAACCAACCCAAACGCCCATCAGTGATAGCCTGGATAAAGAAAATGTTGTTCATATACACCATGGAATACTATGGAGCCATAAAATATAAGTTCATGTCCTTTGAAAGGACATGGATGAAGCTAGAAACCATCATTCTCAGCAAACTGACACGAGAACAGAAAACCATACAACTCATATTCTCACTCATAAGTGGGTGTTGAACAATGACAACACATGAACATAGGGAGGGGAACATCACACACTGGGGCCTGTTGCGGGGTGGGGAGCTAGGGGAGGGATAGCAGAGGGAGGGGGATTGGGGAGAGATAGCAAGAGGAGAAATACCTAATGTAGATGACAGGGTGATGGATGCAACAAATCACCATGGCACGTGTATACCTATGTAACAATCCTGCACTTTCTGAATATGTACCCCAGAACTTTAATTTTTTTAAAAAAGTTAAATGAGTTAATACATTAAATATTTCTTAATTTCTGATCTGGTCAGGTAAAATCCTGATTCATATATGTTATCTCTAATGAGTTAACACTTTTTCCTTTCATTGATTGTTTACTGTTTTAGTTTTTTCTTCATCTTTAGCAGAGAAGTTGGATGCAGGCTTCTGAACTGATCAGTCTGAAAAAAGTTAAGACCTGGATTTTTGTTTAATAGTTCCTCCTATACCGCCCACTAGGATTTTCTGAATGAAGGTGGTATGAGTAGCATTGTACTAAGACTTCCTTGGATTGTCAGACACTGGCAGTGTTCTTTAAATGAACCTAGTTTAATCTCAGCCATCCTTTTTTCCAAAAAAATGAGACTTATTATTCAGCTGAGAATCTCTTAAAAATACTCAGTATATGTACCTTTTTGACTGGTGCTTAATATTTCTCCAATGATAGTTTTTTCTAATATAAACAAAGATTTTTTACAATTATTATACCTTAAGTTCTGGGATACACGTGCACAGTGTGCAGGTTTGATACATAAGGATACAGGTGCCAGGGTGGTCTGCTTAACCCATCAACCTGTCATCTACATTAGGTATTTATCCTAATGATATCCCTCCCCTAACCTACCAGCACCAACAGGCCCTGTGTGATGTTCCCCTCCCTGTGTCCACATGTTATCATTGTTCAACTCTCACTTACAAGTGAAAGCACATGGTGTTTGGTTTTCTATTCTTGTGTTAGTTTGCTGAGAATGATGGTTTCTAGCTTCATCCATGTCTCTGAAAGGGACATGCACTCATCCATTTTTATGGCAGCATAGTATTCCATGGTGTATATGTGCCACAGTTTCTTTATTCAGTCTGTCATTGATTGGCATTTGGGTTGGTTCCAAGTCTTTGTTATTGTTAACAGTACCACAACAAACATATGTGTGCATGTTTCTTCATAGTTGAATGATTTATAATCCTTTGGGTATATACCTAGTAATGGGATTGCTGGGTCAAATAGTATTTCTAGTTCTAGACCCTTGAGGAATTGCTACACTGTCTTCCACAAAGTTTGAACTAATTTACACTCCCACCAACGGTGTAAAAGCATTCTTATTTCTCCACACCCTCTCGAGAATCTTTTATTTCCTGACTTTGTACTGATCACCATTCTAACTGGTGTGAGATGGTATTACAATGTGGTTTTGATTTGCATTTCTCTAATGACCCATGATGATGAGCTTTCTTCATGTTTGTTGGCTGCATAAATGTCTTCTTTTGGGAAGTATCTGCTCATAAGGTATAAGGAAGGGATCTGGTTTCAGCTTTCTATATATGGCTAGCCAGTTTTCCCAACACCATTTATTGAATAGGAATTCATTTTCCCATTCCTTGGTTTCGTCAGGTTTATCAAAGATCAGATTGCTGTAGATGTGTGGTGTTATTTCTGAGGCCTCTGTTCTGTACCATTGGTCTATATCTCTGTTTAGGTACCAGTACCATGCTGTTTTTGTTACTATAGCCTTTTAGTATAGTTTGAAGTCAAGTAGTGTGATGCCTCCAGCTTTGTTCTTTTTGCTTAAGATTTTCTTGGCTATGCAAGCTCTTTTTTGGTTCCATATGAAATTTAAAGTAGTTTTTTCTAATTCTGTGAAGAAAGTCAATGGTAGCTTGATGGGGATTGCATTGAATCTATAAATTACTTTGGGCAATATGGCCATTTTCATGATATTGATTCTTCCTATCCATGAGCATGGAATGTTTCTCCATTTGTTTGTGTCTTCTCTTTTTTCCTTGAGTAGTGGTTTCTAGTTCTCCTTAAAGAGGTCCTTCACATCCCTTGTAAGTTGTATTCCTAGGTATTTTATTCTCTTTGTAGCAATTGTGAATGGAAGTTCACTCATGATTTGGCTCTCTGTTTGTCTGTTATTGGTGTATAGGAATGCTAGTGATTTTTGCACATTGATTTTGTATCCTGAGATATTGCTGAAGTTGTTTATCAGTATCTCAGACCCAAATTTGGGTCTGAGACAATGGGGTACTCTAAATATACAAACACATCATCTACAAACAGAGACAATTTGATTTTCTTTTTTCCTAATTAAATACCCTTTATTTCTTTCTTTTGCCTGATTGCCCTGGCCAGATCTTCCAAAATTATGTTGAATAGGAATAGTGAGAGAGGGCATCCTTGTCTTGTCCCAATTTTCAAAGAGAATGCTTCCAGTTTTTGTCCATTTAGTATAATCTTGGCTGTGGGTTTGTCATAAATAGCTCTTACTATGCTGAGATACTGTCCATCGATACCTAGTTTACTAGAGTTGTTTGCATAAATGCTGTCGAATTTTGTTGAAGGGCTTTTCTGCATCTATTGAGATAAGCATATTTTTTGAAAAGATCAACAAAATAGATATACCACTAGCCAGACTAATAAAGAAGAAAAGAGAGAAAAATCAAGTAGATGCAATAAAAATTGATAAAGGGGATATTATCACCAATCCCACAGAAATACAAACTACCATGAGAGAATACTATAAACATGTCTATGCAAATAAACTAGAAAACATAGAAGAAATGGATAAATACCTAGACAGATAAACCCTCTAAAGACTGAACTAGGAAGAAATTAAATTCGAGAATAGACCAATAACAAGTTCCAAAACTGGGGTAGAAATTAATAGCCTACCAACCAAAGAAAGTTCAGGACCAGATGGTGTCACAGCAGAATTCTACCAGAGATACAAAGAGGAGCTGGTACCATTCCTTCTGAAACTATTCCAAACAATAGAAAAAGAGGGAATCCTCCCTGACTCATTTTAGGAGGTCAGCATCATTCTGATACCAAAACTGGGCAGAGACACAACAAAAAAAGAAAATTTCTGGCCAATGTCCCTGATGAACATCCATGTGAAAATCCTTAATATGGCAAACTGAATCCAGCAGCACATCGAAAAACTTATTCACAACGATCAAGTTGGCTTCATCCCTGTGATGCAAGGCTGGTTCAACATATGCAAATCAATAAATGTAATTCATTACATAAACAGAACCAATGACATAAACAAAGATTTTTTTTTCATTGTATCCAGATTGCTTGAAAATCTCATCTGCTCTATGTTATTAATGGAATATAGTAATGTTCACTGTCAATAAAGGAGTTTGTATAGGCATGTAAATTCTAAATAAGAACATAAAGTTTGCATACAGCTTCAAATTATGGGAATGCATTTGTCTGTAGCTGAAAATGCCATAGTATATTCTTTCTGATTAAAATGAATTTTTATTAACCTTTGCTGCTTTGAAAAGCTGAAGAAAAAAATAAAACTTTCTACATACTTTGGTGGGGACTTAAGCAACACAAAACAAAATTTAGTAGCAATCAAACTTTTATGTACTTCTAAATATATGAACATATTAATGTTTTATCTCAGCATCTTCATTTTACTTTTTGAGCATGTTAATTTCTGCCTAAGATAATCTCTGTCTCCAAAGAAACAAATACTACCTTCATATTCAAGGTGGTAAATAACTAAGTTGCTATGCTCTTTTTTTATTTTTAAACACATCTTCTTTTCTGTGAAAAGGAAGCAGCAAAGGGTGATTTTTGTTACATAATTATTTATCTTTTTAATATTGATATAATTTGATAATTATCAATGAGATATGGTCATTTTGATAATACAGAAATGATTCAATGTTGAATCATTGAAAACAATGTCTAATATTGGCTATATACAAAATTGCAAAAATAAATGACATGTTCTTCTTATTAAAGGTAACAAAGTATAACTAATAATAATAAAAAATAGATGATGTCTTAGTACATTTTCTGCTGCTATAACTGAATACCACAAACTGGGTAATTTATAAATAACAGAAGTTTGCTTGACTCACAATTAGGGAGGCTGAGAATTTTTAGAGCATGACACTAGCATTTGGCAAGGGTCATAATGTGATGGGAAGGGAAGCGTGACAGAGAGAAATTGGGTGTCAAACTTACCCTTTAATAGGAGCCTAATCCTGAGATAAGGACTTCAGTCAATTCAAGAGAGTGGAGGCTTCATGATGGAATCACCTCTTAAAGCCCTACCTCTTAATACCGTCACAATGGCAATTAAGTTTCTAACACATGAACTTTTGATAACATATTAAAACCATAGCATATGGGGTTTTGAGCTGAATGTTATCACCCTATAATTACTTATGTTGTAAGTTCTAAGCCCCCAACATCTCAGAATGTGACCATATTTGGAGATAGGGTCTTTAGCAATAATACTGTTAAAATGAAGTTATCAAGATGGAGCCTAATACAATATGATTTATGTCCTTATAACAAGTTAAAGGGATACACAGACATGTAGAGAGCAAATACAATGTGAACACCTAGGGAGAAGATGGTGGTCTATACGCCAAGGAGAGAGGCCTCAGGGTAACAAGCTCTGCTGATGCCTTGATCGGGAACATCTAGCCTCCAGGACTGTGAAAAAATAAATTTCTGTTATTTGAGGTACCCATATTTAAGCTACCCAGTTTGTGGTACTTTGCTATGGTGGCAGCCCTAGAAGATTAATACAGATGGCAAAAAATGTGCTGCATCTCTTGAGAATAGTAAGGTCACTGGCTTCTGCATTAGATCTCTGGGTGCACTCACTTAGATAAGCCCCCTATTTCTGTGCCTTTCCTCCTGCCACCCAATTGCTGCAAAATATCTTCTTTACTATAAAGATAAAATTTAAAAAAGAAAATTCCTGTAAAAATACCCATAAATCTTTTAAAATTTAGCATAACCGTCTAGTCTATTTCCAGCTATTTAATCATTCAGATAAATAGTAATTTTTATTACATTACAGTATTAAAATGCTTCCACATCGATTATCACTATTTTTCATAAATGCCATATTTGAAGGGACAGGCAAATTTTATTTTCTATTTCTATAGGTGAGAAAATAAGACTCCATTTGGTGTTATCAACAAGAAAATAATGCTCTTAAGTTGATTGACTTACAATAGCCCACAACGTCAGTATATAGAACTGTACTTAATCAAGATTTTTTTAATTTCAAGTTCAGTTGATTTTCTTGTCTTCTCTATTATTCAATCCTTTACCTTAAAGTCTTCAGGTCTTTAATAATATCTCTTAGTGCAATATTCTTGCAGCATTCATTAGTGTCTCATGGTATTAATTTAATGTTTTGCTAATGCCATCTAAAGTGACATAAATTGAAACAGAATAGGTCAAAGTATACTGTAAGAGTTAAGGGCAAATATTGCTTCTTGACATTTTGTTTCTGTTTTATTTGTGTAATGTTTGCATCTATGTAAATACTTGATTATGAAATCAAACCTATCTCTTACTGTAGGTTATAGGAAGAAAATATCTTTAAACCATTCCCGTGGTATATTTTTCTAAAAGCCGATTTTTACAAGTTCTTTCTAACACTTTGGGTTTTTGCATATGCTTTTTAAGTTTTATCAGCTTAATTAGAAGACAAAGCTGTTAAAATGAAGACTGCTGCTTATTACTCCTCCCTCATAGAGTGTTGAACTTGAAGGAGTTCAGGGTACACCACCCCAAAATATGCCACTCAGAACATTTATGCCACTGGTACATGAATCATTTTGAGTTAAAAGCACTTAAAAAACAGCAGGGGTAAGATCATTCTGACCTTCCTTCTGTTTCTTGAAAGCTGGAGATAAAATTCTCCTGTGAAAAAATGCCCTCTCTGTGCTAGAAGGAAAGCAACATTCTGATTATCAAAACTGAAAGTTGAAACTGAGAGAATTCTGCACAGATCTTGTTAAATAACTCTTATCTTCTAGTTTCCACACATACTTTAGGTGCTTCTTTACAACATATTATTTTTTCTCCAATTCCATAAGTATTCAAAAACTCCGAGCCTTTGGGTCTCCATTTCCTTAACGGAGGAAAGATGTCCTCTCTTAAGGAAAGAATTCTCATATGCTATGTAAAACTTGTATTAAATAAACTTATATGTCTTTTTTTTTCTGTTGATCCATCTTATGGCAATATATTTATCAAACCCAGCCATAGAAACACCTAAGAGGGTGAAGGTAGTCTTACCTGCCCTACACGGTGGTGTTTCACACGTGAGAAATTGGGACCTAATGAATTGAATATGAGGCATTTGACTGTGAAATTCATTAAAATTATTCTGATATATTACTAGTTTTGTTTCATGTATTTCCATACTGAAAGCTAGATGAACTCTGCAGTGACAGCACCCAGGTAGCAGTTTATTTTGAATGATAAGCCCCTTTTCCTTTGGCCATGTTCCCCTATTTTTATATTTATTTAAAAATTTTATAAAATTGAAAGGAGAAACTGAAATTTTATAAAATGGAAGGAGTCTAAATATTTCTTCTGGCGAAGAAAGATTTTGTATAACATATTATACAATATATTTATATATATTATATAATATACAAATATTTGTATAATGTCATAAATTGGCATGGACTTTGCTTTTTATTCCCTTGCTTTTCATAGATTTGCAAAAACATTTTTAAATAATACAATATTAGTTTGCTAGGGTTGTCATAATAAAGGGCCATAGACTGGGTAACTTAAATACTTTCTCACAGTTCTGAAGGCTTAATCTCAAGCCTTCAGAACTTAACTTCAAGTTCTGAAGGCTTGAGATTAAGAAAATGTCAGCAGAGTTGTTTTGTTCTGAGGCCTCTCCCCTTGGCTTGGAGATTATTTTCTTCTCTCTGTTTTCACATGGTCTTCTCTTTGTACATGAGTGTATTCAAATGTCCTCTTCTTATAAAGACATCAGTTATATTGTATTAGGGGCTACACTAATCAACTCATTTTAACTTAATTAAAGACTCCATAAAAACTATTCCATATAACTGTCACATTCTTAAGTAGGGTAGAATTAGAGCTTCAGTATATGTATTTTGGGGTGATTGTAATTCAGCCCATAATAGATACTAATGGCCTAAAAAAGTTAAGCCTTCACAAAAATAGAACTTTTAAAAATATCATTCTAATTTGTAAATCACATTGACAAATTTATATATTTGTATAAATTAGTACTAATATCTATTTCATATATATTTACACATATACATTTTAAAACAATCCTCTTTTATACTGTGATGGTTAATTTTACGTGTCAACTTTGCTAGGTTACAGTACCCAGATACTTGTTTAAACATTATTCTAGATGTTTTTATGAAGGCATATTTTAGATGGGATTCACTTTCAAATCAGTAGACTTAAGCAAAGTCGATTACTCTTTATAATGTAGGAAGGCCTCCTCCAATCAGTTGAAGACCTTAATAGGAAATTACTTACCTTTCTCAGTGAACAGGGAATTCTGTCAGTAGACTGCCTTTGGGCTAAAACTACAACTTCTCCTTCGGTGTTCAGCCTGTCAGCATACCCTGCAGATTTTGTATTTTTACACCCATAACTATGAGAGCCAATTTTTGAAGTCAATCTCTTTCTCTCCTCTCTCTCTCTCTCTCTCACACACACACACACACACACCTGTTCTGTTTCTGTAGAGGACCCAGACTAATACACACACACACACACACACACACACACACACACACACACACACAGTCCATTTATGACTCAAAATTAATCCTTAAGTAAAATTTCTATAGAGACAAATTGAGAAAACTGCCCATTAGAAAATGCCAAACTAGAATGATTTGCTTTAGATTGTGGTCCAAATATCAATAAAGCATAGTTGTGTTACAGGAGAGGGAAAAACATTTGCCATTCAATACCTGTCACTTGAAAAAGCCAGCTTAGGTATTTGATGATTCATATATTAAAGAAGCTAACTGGCTTTTTAATTAATATAAAAAAAAGCATATTGCAAAGAGACAGGGGTGAAAAAATATATATGCATACTTATACATACATACATGTGACCTAAATACTATTGAGATTAGTAGAATCAATATTTTTAATATATTAGAAAACTAGAGGAACTTCAGAATTTCAGCCAAAGATAATTTCAATGTTGTTTAAAAAAATTGTCCCATCAGAGCAAGATGGAAGAATAGAAGTCTTCACTGTTTGTCCCCACTACTGGAACACCAAGTTTTAACAACTATCTCCACACAGAAAAGCACCTTCACAAGAACAAAAAAAATGAGGTGAGAGAAGCAATCATAGTATGTGGTTTTAACTCCATATCATGGCATAGAGGAGGTCAGGAGAGACAGTCTTGAATCGCTGATGCCCCTCCTTCCCTATCCTCCCCAGTGGCCATGAAGCACAGAGAGATAAATTGTACATTTTAGGGAGAGAGAGCACAGCAACTGAAGGATTTTACATTGAACTCAGCGCTACCCTGTCACAGCAGAGAATAAAGCCATGTTGAGCTCAGCCAGTGCCCTTGCAGAGGGAGCATTTGAACAAGCCCTAGCCAGAGAGGAATCTCCTAACCCAGATGACTGCAACTGTGTTTCTTGACAAGCTTCACCACTGTAGGCCAAAGTGTTATTGAGTCATAGGTAAACTTGAACCCTACTACTGGTCCTTGCCTAGTCCACAAGGACTTCAATTCCTAGACAACACCTCATGTTAGGCTGGCTTAGAGCCAGTGAACTTGTCTGGCAAGGTTAAGGGTTGGCTTGCACCATTCCTTCCCCAATCTCAAGCAGTGCAGCCCATAGCAACAAAATTAAGTCCTTCCTTCTGCTTAAAGAGAGGAGAATGAAGATTCAAGAAGACTTTGTCTTGCCTCTTGGATACCAACTTGGCCACAGTAGCATAATGCATAGGCAGAGTCATGATGCCCCCATTGCAGGCATCAGCTCCCAAATGACATTTCTAGACACAGCCTGGGCTAAAAAGAAGCTACTGCCTTGAGAGGAATAACCCAGTTCTGGTAGGTAGGTTTTATCACCTGCTGACTAAAGAGCCCTTGGGTGCTGAATAAACATCAGTGATACCTAGGGAGTACACCCTGGGTCTTGGGCTCTGAAATATTCTGGAGACCTAGCACATTCCCAGCTATGGTGGCTACAGTGAAAGACCCTTTCTTCTTGAGAAAAGCCAGGGGAAAAAGTAAAGGGGACTTTGGTTATTGCATCCTAGGTACTAGCTTGGCCACAATGGAGTAAAGCAACAAGCAGGCTCTTCGGTTTTTTGACTCCAGGCCTAGGCTCTCGGGGAGCATTTCTGGAACTACTCTGGGCTAGAAGGGAGCCCACTGTCCAAGGGTGAGTCCAAGGCCTCACAGCATTCACTCTAAGCTGTCAGAAGAGCCCCTGGGCTTTAAGCAAACATCAGCAGTAGCCTGATAGAACTCTCTATGGACTGTTGGTGATGATGATCACAGAAAGGGGTTCCTTTGCCTATGGAAAGGGACATAAAGAGTGGGAAGGCCTTTGTATTGTGATTTGAGTGCCAGCTTAGCTGCAGCAAAATTGAACATCAGGTAAATTGCAAACGTTTTTTATTCCAATTCTTTACTCCTAGACAGAGTCTCTGGACATGCTTGGGGCCTGGGAGAACTTGCCACCATGGAAGGAAGGACCTTGGATAAGATGCAACCCAGGGCTGTGTGGGCCTTAGGCCTGACCCAGCACAGTCCCAATGGTGATGGCCACAGGAGTGCTTGCATCCATGCCCAAAGTTCCGGGTGGCTCAGCCCAGAGAATAAGAGACTCCAAATGTTTGGGAGAAAGTAAAAGAACAAGAGTCTCTGCATGGTAATCCAGAGTATAGTTCCAGATTTTATGCAAGACCGCTGAGACAGTACCTCTACAAGTCTGCAAAAACTAGTGTTATTGGGCTTAGGGCCCAAGTCCCTTTGAATACCCAGATAGCCTTCCTAAGAAGGACTGGTACAAACAATCCCAGATTGTAAAGACTAAAATAAATACCTAACTCTTCAATGCTCAGACACTGAAGAACATCTACAAACATTAATACCATCTATAAAAATGACCTCACCAAATGAACTAAATAAAGCATGAGAGACAAATCCTAGAGAAACAGAGATATATAACCTTTATGACAGAGAAATGAAAATAGCTGATTTGAGGAAACTCAAAATAATTCAAGAAAACACAAAAGAGGAATTCAGAATCATGTCAGACAAATTAAATAAAGAAATTCAGTAATTTAAAAGAATCAAGCAAAAATTCTGGAGCTGAAAAATGAAACTGATGTACTAAAGAATGCATTAGAGTCTCTTAATAGTAGAATTAATTGAGAAGAAGTGAGCTTGAAGACAGGCTACATGAAAATACACAGCCAAAGAAGACAAAAACAAAAACAAAAATTAAAAAAAATGGAGCATGCCCATGAGATTTAGAAAACAGGCTCAGAAGGGCAAATCTAAGTTATTGGCCTTCAAGAGGAAGTAGAGAAATAGATAGGGGTGGAAAGTTTATTCAAAGGGATATCAGATAAATTCTCGAATCTAGATAAAAATATTAATATTAAAATACAAGAAGATTATAGAACACTGAGCATATTTAACCCAAAGAAGACTACCTCAAGGCATTTAGTAATCAAACCACCAAAGGTCAAGGATAAAGAAGATTCCTAAAAGCAGCAAAGAAAAGAAATAAGTAACATACAATGGAGCTTCAGTTCTCCATTATTGCTGAAATGTCTTATGACAGACTTGTCAAGAAAATCTTACATGCCAGGAGAGAGTAGCATGATATATTTAAAGTCCTCAAATAAAAAAAGTTAAGTGTACCCTAGAATTAAAGAACTTCCCAAGCAAACAAAAGCTGTGGGATTTTGTCAACACCAGACCTGTTATACAAAGAAATGCTAAAGAGAGTTTTTTAATCTAAAAGAAAAATATGTTAAAGAATAGGAAGAAATGATCTGAGGATACAAAACTCATTGCTAATAGTAAAGTAATAGAAAAATACAGAATAGTATACCACTAATTGTGGTGTGGAAATTTTGACTTGAGTAGAAAGACTAAATGATGAACCAATCAATAATAATAACTGCAAAAACTTTTCAACACATAGTACAGTAAGATATAAATAGAAACAGCAAAAGGTTAAAAAGCAGTGAGAGGAAAAGTGTAGAGTTTTTATTAGTTTCAGTTTGCATGTTTATTTACACAATCAGCATTAAATTGTTATAAGATTAAAATAATGAGATATAAGATAGAATTTGCAAAACTCTTGATAATTCAAATAAAAAAACATACAATGGACATACACACACACACACACACACACACACACACAGCAGTAAATTAAAGCTTACCACCAAAGAAAATCACCTTCACAAATAGAAAGACAGGAAGGAAGGAAAGAGGAAAGAGAAAACCACAAACCAAACAGAAAACAAATAACAAAATTGCAGGAGTCAGTCCCTACTTATCAATAATAACATTGAATGTGAATAGAGTAAATTCTCCAACCAAAACACATGGAGTGGCTGAAGGGATAAAAAAGGAAAACCTAATTATATGTGCCTACAAGAAACACACTTCACTTATAAAGATACACATAGATGGAAAATAAAGGCATAGAAAAATATGCTATGCCAATGGAAACCAAAAAAGAGGAGAAATAGCTATACTTACATCAGTGAAAACAGATTTCAAGACAAAAACTGTAGGGAGAGACCAACAATATGATGATAAAAGCGTCAATTCAGCAAGAGAATATAATGAATGTAAATATATATGCACTATGCATTCAATACTGTATCACCCAAACATATAAAGCAAATATTATTGTAGCCAAAGAGAAAGATAGACCTATACAATAGTAGCTGGAGACTTTCACAGCCAACTTTCAGGATTGGACAGATCTTCTAGACAGAAAAATCAAGAAAGAAACATTGAACTTATTCTTAATCTTAACCATAATAAAAAGTCTGCCAGAAAAAAAAAAGGCTAAGAACTGATGGCTTCATAGCTGAATTTTAATAAACATTTTAAAAAGAATGTTCATTTAAAAAGCAGTCCCACTCAGATGATTCCAAAATATGGAGAAGGGGGAAATTCATTCAATTAGGTCAGTATTATCCTGATACCAAAACCAGACAAAGACACATTAAAAAAAAAGAAAAGAAAAGGCCAATATCTATAGGTGAATATCTCTGATAAATGTTGATGCAAAAATCCTCACAAATAGTAGCAGACTAAATTCAACAATACACCAAAAATATTATTCATGATGACTAAGTGGGATTTATCTCAGGGATGTAAGGATGGCTCAATAAATGCAAATTAATCAATGTGATACATTGTATCCAAAGAATTAAAGATAAAAACCAGATGATCATTTCAGCTGAAAAAGCATTTGATAAAATTTTACATCCCTTTGTGATAAAACCCCTCAAAACACTGTGTATAAAAAAAAGCATACCTCAACATAATGAAAGCCACATATGACAGACTCATAACTAGTATCATGTTGAATGGGGAAACACCAAAAGCCTTTCCTCTAGAATGCTCCCTTTCACCAATATTATTCAACATAGTACTGGTAATCTTAGCTGGAGCAATCAGACAAGAGAAAAAAATAAAAGAAATCCAAACTGGAAAGAAAGAATTCAAATTATCTTTGTTTGCACATGATATTATCTTATATTTGAAAAATCCTAAAGCTCCACAAGAAAACCATTAGAACTGATGAACAAATTCAACAAAGTTGCAACACATAACATCAACCTACAAAAACCAATAGCATTTCTATTTGCCAAGAGTGAATGATCTAAAAAAAATTAAGAAAGTAATCCTGTTTATGATAGCCACAAATACAATTAAATAACTAGTAACTAACTTAACCAAAGAAGTGGAAGATCTCTATGGTAAAAACTATAAAATCCTCATGACGGAAATTGAAGAAGACACGAAGAAATGGAAATATATTCCATGTTCATGGATTGGAAGAATCAACATTCTTAAAATGCTGATACTACCAAAGGAAGTATATAGGTTCAATGCAATCCCTATCAAAATACCAATTACATTCTTCACAGAAAAGGAAAAAAAAATCCTAGAGTTTATATGGAATTCCAAAAGACCCAGAATAGCCAAAGCTATCCTGAGCAAGAAAAACAAAACTGGATGAATCACATTACCTGACTTAAAATTATACTACTGAGCTATAATAGCACAGACTGCATGGTACTGGCATAAAAACAGACACATAGGCCAATGGAACAGAATAGAGAACCCAGAAAAAATCTATCCACCTACAGTGAACTCATTTTCAACAAAGATGCAGATAACATACATTGGGGAAAAGGCAATCTCTTCTATAAATGGTACTGGGAAAACAGGATATCCATATGCAGAAGAATTAAACTTTATCCCCATCTCTCACCTTATACAAAAAAATCAAACTAAAATTTATCAAAGGCTTACATCTCAGATGTCAAACTATTAAACCACTACAAGAAAACATTAGGGAGGATCCACAGACCCTCTGAAGGAAGTGGACTGCTTCTAGAGGACCCTGGAGACACTCCAAATACTGTGAGTGCCCCAACTGTGGAAGTGGGAAAGGGAGACCCTCCCCTCCCTAACACATACCCCACTGGAAAAGCTGAAGGTGTGTTTGTGGGACAAGTTCCTGACTTTACCTGGAGCTGAGTCAAATTAGAGAGCCAAACTGAGTAAAATACGGGGGTGGAGGAGGCAGCAGGGAGGCCCTGGGAGCTCGCTGAATCCCCAGGCAGCCCATTCCTGCCTGGAACCACAGGGATCCATCAGGAGGGAGACCAGAGGAGTAGGGGGTGAAAATCTGGGTTTATATACTCGTGGGCCATAACATTGAATAACTTTCATGATAAGGCAATAGTACAATCCTTGTTACACATTAAGAAATATACATGTACGTGTGTGTGTATTTATTTATTCAAATCATAACTACCACTTGTTGAGTGTTTTTCATTACCCCAGCCAATATAAACAATGTTAAGACATGCCTAGCACACAATGTGTTTGAAGTAGACAAATTTTAAAGTCACCTTCATGACCTTCACCTCCTTATTTAATCTCCTCCCCTTGCATGTGGAGAGGAGCTGTGACTTGCTTCCTAGGTGTAACCTAACCACCAGATTAGGGAAATAGTGATGGGATGTCACTCTCTTGATTACATTACCATATGCAGGACTCCATATTGCTGGTAGATTTCATTTGCTTTGAAGACTTTTTCCTTTGTTGGTTTGAACAAGTGAACTGCAATGTTAGTATGCTTATTAGTCTATATGGTAATAAGCTGAAGGGAGTATCTAGTTGATGACAGCAGTCTCTAGCCAGCAGCCAAGAAGAAGCTATGGTCCTCAGTTTTATGGCCACAAGGAAATAAATGATGGCACTGGCAAGAGTGAGCTTGGAAGTAGGGCCTTTCTTCACTTGGGCCTCCAGATGAGAACCCAGCCTAGCAGAGAACCTAACTAACTTGTGACCAGACTACTGATATATAGAGGCTGTGAGATCATAAATATGTGTTGTTATAATCCACTAAACTTGTGGTAATTTTATGTAGAATGGAAAACTAAAATGATGTATTAGATAATTTTCAGGTTTTATTTGTTTTGTTTGTTTTACTCCCTCCACCAAGGTAGTTACCAGGCTCCTGGTCAAATCTCTGCTTTAGAGACTTAGGACAAGTCAGTTATAGTGTTGAAACAGAAATGATAAAAAATGCTCAGAGGAAAGATATTCTTTAATATCTTTAAAGGGAGTTGAACTTACATCCAGACCATATCATCTTCCTGAAGGCCTTCTTTGTCCTCACTCTCCTTTGCTGGAGGAGAGTAAAGGCTTTAAAAATGAGAAGGAGTGAACAAAATTTTCTACAGAAGCATTTAGCCCCAGGTCTCCTTTGACTTTTTCATGCCTTTGAGAATGATCTTGACTTGACCTTTGACTCTACGTTACTATTTCACTGACTTTCTACAAGATCCCAAAGACAGGCACAACTGAACAAATGCCCATGTAAGAAAGTATAGGAATATATATCTTTTTATTTCACTTGGATTTCCCATGAAGTTTTTTAATCCCAATATCATCTCTGATAAATGACCACAACCAACAAAAATATTTACTTTGGTCAAGAAAGAGGAGATTTCAGCAACTGTTCTGTTACACATGGAAAACAAGAAGGAATAACGGTAGCTTATCAAAGTAGGCATTTCCATGGTTATGTGGAAGAATATGCCAAATAATTTTGGGAAAAATATTAATGTTTCATCTTCATTGAAGAAACCAGCATAGTTTCTTCAATAATTTTATGCTATATTATTGACTTTGTTTTGCTATTTGTTTTTTTAAATAAACTTTATCAAAAGATAAGTTATATATAATTAAAGGTCCCTACATTAAAAGTACAGTTCTTCTATTACTTTAACAAATGTATACAGTTGTATATCCTTCACAATAATGAAGATATGAAATATGCTGTAATCCCAGCACTTTGGGAGGCCGAGGCGGGTGGATCACAAGGTCAAGAAATCGAGACCATCCTGGTCAACATGGTGAAACCCCATCTCTACTAAAAATACAAAAAATTAGCTGGGCATGGTGGCGCTTGCCTGTAAT
>CAUYOR010043452.1:0-37449 GCA_963573925.1 Callimico goeldii
TGCAGAACATGCAAGACAGGTGCATAGGTACACACATGGCAGTGTGTTTTGCATCCTTCAACTCCTTCACCCACATATGGCGATTCTCCCCAGGCTATCCCTCCACAGCTCCCCCACCTAGCTTGCCAACCACTGTTCCCCCCCATAGACCCCAGTGTGTAGTACTCCTCTCCCTGTGTCCATGTGTTCTCATTTTTCATCACCCGCCTTTGAGTGAGACTATGTGGTATTTCATTTTCTGTTCTTGTGTCAGTTTGCTGAGAATGATGTTCTCCAGATTCATCCATGTCCCTACAAATGACACAAACTCATCATTTTTGATTGCTACATAATATTCCATGGTGTATATGTGCAACATTTTCCCAGTCCAGTCTATAATCGATAGGCATTTGGGTTGGTTCCAGGTCTTTGCTAATGTAAACAGTGCTGCAATGAACATTCGTGTGCATGTGTCCTTATAATAGAAAGATTCATAGTCCTTTGGATATATACCCAGTAATGGGATTGCTGGGTCAAATGGAATTTCTATTTCTAAGGCCTTGAGGAATCGACACACTGTCTTCCACAATGGCAACAAAAGCCAAAATAGACAAATGGGACCTAATGAAACTCCACAGCTTCTGCACGGAATGCTTTAAGTTGTTCCCAAAGCAGTTTTCATGTTGAAGTAGTCAAATGTCATTACAATCCTTGCAAATTTCTAGCTGAGCAATTGGTGAAGCTTCCAGTCCTTTCTTAAATGGAGAAAATGGGCATTTTTGCTTTAAGAAAGCTGAGCGGGGCCAGGTGTGGTGGCTCTCGCCTGTAATCCCAGAACTTTCGGAGGCTGAGATAGGCGGATCACGAGGTCAGGAGATCAAGATCATTCTGGCCAACATGGTGAAATCTCGTCTCTACTAAAATACAGAAAATTAGCTGGGTGTGGTGGTGCACACCTGTAGTCCCAGTTACTCGGGACACTGAGGCAGGAGAATCGCTTGAACTTGGGAGGCAGAATTGCAGTGAGTCAAAATTGTACCACTGCACTCCAGCCTGGTGACAGAGCAAGACTCCTTCTCAAAAACAACAACAACAAGAAAAAAAAAAAAAAGAAGGCTGAGTGGAATGGGTAGTGAGGTAGGATTCAGCTCTCCACAATTGCATTTTGCTGACCAAAATGCTGACACTTCCTTGATTAGATTGGAGAAATGCTGTCTGCTCTGTGAGTTTTGTAAAGAGAAAATTACACGTTTCATACACAGTCGCTTATTTTCCAGGTTTGGCTGGTTTTCTGTTTTTTCTTTTGTTTATTTTTCACTTTCGATTTTGTTCTTACATGATTCCTCGAGTTGATGGATCACTGACTCACGGACGCAGATTACCTCTTTCTCTTTTACCTTTTTTTGTGCTGCCCCATGAGTGCTCAGATCATATTGACCACCGTTCCCAGGAAAATGTTTGCAGGGAAGAATTGATGCCATTAATGGTCATTTGCTTTCCTTTTCAGTTTTCTGTGCTCAGTTAAGAAGATTTTGGAGCTAGTGTTCATAGTCACCTGTTTGGGGGAAGAAAGGAAAAATTAAAACCTGACTGGTCCCGATTCCATTTTATGTTACCTATCTGACAGGTTTCTAATTACATACCTCATTCTAACATGGAACCAGGGTTGCAAAGGGAATAAGACTTAAATATATTTCAGACGGAGTTGTCTCAATTGCCGGCAATGGTCAAAATTAGGACCCAATTTTGGAACGATTCATGAACTTGGAGGCCAGCTGAATGCATCTCTATTCCTGGGGTTCCCGTGCTTAGCAAGAACAAGAACACACACCTGTAAACACACTAGCACTGAAACATGGTACAAAAAGTTTTCGTATATTACTTAATTCTCACTCTAACCTTCACAGGTTGCATTGTCTCCATTTTCAAATGAGGAAAACTAAAGCTACGAGTAGGTAATATGTTCAAGTCCCCTGTAGTAAATGACAAAGAATAGGCTTAAACGCTTACTATCTGTCTCCAGGACCTGCAAAATTAAACACCTAGCTATATCTTATAAGTAAAAGAAATTCCTCACATTTTGAGTTAAATTAAGCATTTTAAAAATTATCCAGTAATATCATCTTTCACTCTGGACACATCTCCATTTCTTGTTTATAATTGCAGGCATTCATTTATGACACATTATATTTATTGTGTTTCTCTCTTGTGCTAAGTACTGGGCTAATTTTGACAGATTCCCTGCTTTCATGGGGTTCTGCCTTGTGACTCTCCATCTATCCACTGCACGGCTCTGTAATTAAACTTACTTTCAAGAATTAACATTCAAATAATTCCAGTTCGTTTTAGTTTCTTTTACTGTTTATTGAACGGTATGGTAATCTTCTCTATTGTTTCATTACATATGCATATTAGTTCATCTAGTCTAAGCATTCAACATCAGATGTGGGCAAAACTGTGAGTACAAAAGTACCAATGATTTTATTATTTATTGGGGAGATACAAGGCACTGAGAATGTTTGCCACATACCCACGTGAAAGGTGGGAGCTGCTTTGGCTCTTCAGGCACTTTGGACTTCATTCAGTTTTGTTGTGTTTGTTCATTTTCTTCCTTTTTGTTGCCAGTTTGTTTTTGCCTCTTGCTTTTTAGATTTTTTAACAAAGTAAAAAAAAGAAAGGGGAAATTGTGGGTGTAGAGGAATATGATTTCTTGTCTTAAACATGAAAGAAAGCGTCCCTGGGAAAGCAGTAGCAGTGAACAGAAGGGGCTTGTCAAAGTGACTGATACTGTCTTTGCCTCTCTAACAATGTCTAGGATGACATCAACAACACTGAGCATTTGCTTATCATTATTTCAACTTGAGTTTTCCTTCCTTTTCCTCTTCATACCCAATTCTTAGCTTATCTCCAGCTGCAAATTCAGAAGAGAAGACAAATGCTAAATTGGTGTCTCACTTTGGAGGCTGAAACAGGACTATTTTTTTCTTTCCTGCTTTTAGTCCATAAGGAGATGATAGACATTTTATAATAACACAGAGGTGCCATCAAGCTATTGTGCCAGCAGTGTCCAAGTTAAAGAAAGTTAACGTAAAAAGCTATTTTATCCATAAAAATCACTAAACGCTACAGTTATTCGTATATGCATAATTTAAGATTAGGGTCCTATATTATTTCCTTCTTCAGATAAAAACACAGAAACTCAAATGCCATGCTATTCTTATCTATAATTAGTTTGAGTAGCTTCTTCCTTGCCTTTCCTGGTTAAGTGATCAGAGAGGCAAGAGCCACAGAACTCTGACGTTGGAGTGGAACTCTTGCCACTTACCACTCAGCACTTCTCTTTCTGAATGGGAAAAAGAGGAAGGAAATGAAAATCAGACTTCTAATGGTTTTACTTGAAGGAAAAGTACATGGAAGAAATAGTACGTGGAAGAAATATCAGGGTTGATCAAGGTCAGGAATGGCAGGCACTTGCTTGTATTGTGCTTAGGAGTGAGAACAGAGAAACAGAAACAAGAATGTCATTTGAAAGGATAGTTTCCCTTAGGAGGTGGCCTCTTTGTGCCCTCTGGAACAGACAAAGCCAAAGCCAGTCTCCGTAGCACTTCTCAAGACCAGCACTAAGGACAGAGGGTCGCGTCTACATTCACAGCACCATCAGGTGGCTGCTGCTTTTTCCCTTGGGGCACTCCCTGTCTACCAAACGAATTTTTGGAGGTAGACGTGCTTGCCTTCTTTTTTTCTTTTCCTTTATTTTTACTATTATACAATAAATACTTTTTTATTAAAAGGTGAAAATAGTAGATAAAAATACTGGTTTCCTTTGATAGCCCCTCCCCATGTCCAAATCACAGACAGTCCTTGTGTCAAAAGGAACCACTGTGTATTTCTTTCAGAGATTTTATATTTGTTATGCATACAGATGCACACACAAGAAAATAATGTGATTTTTGTCCCTTGTTGTAACAACTTTCCAACTGTATGTAATGTTATATCAGTTTCATCCTTTGTCTAAATGATATTCCCTGGGGAATTGATATGATGTTACTTAAAGAATACCTGAGATTTTTTTTTTTTTTTTTACGGTAGAATCATGGTGTTTGATAATGTTGTTAAATCACAGTTAGCCATTTTACAGTTAATGCATTTCCCTCCAGTCTTAACAATGGTGTGATAACAGGCACCATCTAGCCTGCTTTGTTGTACTTTCCTTTAAACAACTTAAAAGCTTAGAAGGGATGGTCCAAAATATGTCATTATATGCATTTTGCCCTTGAGAGCCCAAGTCTTTTATTGAGAGCAGTGGGGATGCTTCTTCTGCCCATATAATCAGCTCTAGCTCTGAGCTCCTGCTTTGCCTAGGTCCATGCCTTTTAGGGATCTTCTCCACATTCTGAATATTTTTATTTTGTCAAAAATGGCTCTCAAGATTGACAGAGAGGGACTACATTTCACTGAGCTACTATATGCCAGACATTCTCAAGGATAATCGCATGCCATCCCATGGAAACCTTGAGAAACAGGTGGCACTGTCCTCAGTTTAGAAGGGAAACTTCCTCAGTTTATAAGGGAAACTGAAGCTCAGAAATATGAAATAACCTGCTTGAGATTATAGACACTAAGTAGCATGTTACAAGTTTAAGGACTTCAGCTCCGAAGACACCTGTGATTTTCACTGTGGTGTGTTCTCTTCCAACATGCACCTCATTTTTGAAGTGCTGGTTGCTTTTCTCCTTATCCTTGGCACTTTGGCATAAAGACCCTAAGCAAAGCCATCCTATGCCCATCTCCCTTTTCTCCCTAGCATAGATAAATTGTTCTTGCTTTTTTTCACTAGAGACCTGAAACATGGAATCTAGGGATCTCCTCACTGTGTCTCCCCTATGAGGAGCGTGTTACAGGAAAGGGTGTTATATGGACATGAAATGGGTTTGCTTGAATATGGAGAGCCTGCTTGCCGCATTTTCAGTTGTAGCGATTTGGTGCCAGTGATGCATGGCCAGTTTAAGCAATCATGCTTTGCTTCTCAAGTTAGTCATCTTTGGTTTCATGGAAAGGTTCCTCCCTTAGAGGAATAACAGGTGGGAAAGATCTATTAGGTTATCCTGTGAGTTATGAGATTGCCTACTTCTGTGAATTTCCTGGACCTTTGCTTTATCCTGATTTCAAGTGACCCATGTTATAAGTCTTTGGTCTCTTTCTATAAACTAATAAGTATCACTGCTGTGATTTGCTTAGTCTCAATATCCTCTTACTTGTTTTGAATTTTCTAGTCTAAATCAGACTCTTCTCATCAGAGAATAGAATAATATAATACTGTACAATCATGTCTTTCAGGTACTTGCCTACAGGCAGTGAATTTTTTTTATTACTTTATTCATGTATTTATTTATTTATTCAGCAAATACAAATTACCCACCTGCTAGGTATATAGCATTGTAAGAGATGCTTTATGGTGTATTGATGTATAATGTATGATACATTTATATATGATATATGACGATGCCAAGTAGTTAACATTCATTCAGTACTTACCCTCAAAAATATTGACTTCTAATTATTTCTGACATTAAATATATTCACTTGAAAAGGTAAAACCAATTTGAAATCTAATAAACAATAAGAATGATAATAACACAGGAGATATATTATAAGGCAGGCCATGATGGAAAGCCTGGTAGTTACCCTAGATGACATGTGCTTTGTGCTTTGTGCTTTGAAAATATGTTAATACATGCAGAAATGAACTGGAAGAAACCATGGAAGGCTTTTCTAAGGGAGGGCAAGTTTTTGGTTAGCTGTGATCAGTTTTGGCTGTAAATGGATAGCTCCATAGAGACTCTCAAGCCTCCTTCATTTTCTAGCAGTGCATTTTTTGGATAACTAATACAATCATTCCTTTATCTATCTGAAATTAATTTTGCCTTAATTTATGGCCTATCTACTTGTTTATTCCTCAGGAAATAGGAAAAATACCCTGGATTCTATAGATTATTAGAAGACATTTTTCTTAGCTCCGTGACATGGACAACTAGCTTAATCCCTCTGTGGATTAGACTTCTTATTTGTAAAAGAAAATGTTTGAAGACTTCTAACAAATTGGACTTTTACCTGGCCAAAGATGTTCTTGGACTTTTAATATCATTATCTCAGCAACACCATATATAGGTGTAATACTCTCCATTTTCCTAATAAAACAAAAACCAGGGCCAAGCAGAGCAGAGCAACATTTTCAAAACCTCAGCCACAGTAAGATATTTCTGATGCAAATCTCATGTTTTTGTTATTCCCTTGATTGCAAATCCCATGTTTTTGTTATTCCCTTGAAGGGTTAAATCGAATTACTGCTAGAGACTCTTGAAATGCAACCCTCATATATAAACCATAGCCTTTCTTTAAAACTAGTTGCAATACCTCAGCTGAGTCCATGAAATGTACAAAGTACCACCATTTTCTAGGTAAACAATAAAAGCACATTTAATATTTCTTTGCTGTATCTGTGTCTATCCTAGTCACTTTTGTGATTCATCTCTAAACTCTTACTAATTTTTTTGCAGAGCTTTGAAAGTGTACCTCAAAATCTGCAGTGAAATTTTGATTTCTTGCCTTTTCCCTTCACTTCCTATACTACCAGTTCAGCTGCTTTGGAGGCTTGGAACACTTCATTTTACTGGCTGTGTACTCATTTCATTATGGTATATAGCCTTCAGGATAGATTAGCTGATGCTGCAGCAAAGAACAATATGACCAGTGTGAGTCATGTGGGAACTTTGTTCTACATAGTTATCAAAGACCCAAGTGTTAAAGAGTCCACCAATGGTGGCATTGCTGGTTCCTGAGACTGGAAAAGAGAGCCTTGGATGACCTCACATTATAAGTATTCCGACCTGGAAATTATACATGTCCTGTCTTGTCTGTATCCGTTGCTCAGATATAGTTATATGCTATTTTATGGTACCTAGAAATAGAGGAGACCAAAATGCTGACATACTCAGTATATGGTTATTATGACAAGAAAAAATGTGGTTACTACTGCAGGTATCCTCAAAGTCTAAAAAGAAGTAGAAATGGATAAGGGTGCAAAGACCTGAATAGATTTTACCCAGATATCAATTAATCTGTATAGTCATCATCGATCTGTTTATCCTTTTATAATTATTTTTTGCAAAGTCCCTCACAGACTCATGGAATGTCATAGTTAATTTTTAAATCAAAGGACATTGGATGTTAGGTAAATCAAATCAGTGAAGGAAAACAATAAAGCTCAAGGATAAATGTGTCATTGGCATATGCATATGATATGGTCCCATTCAATTGAAGGATTGTTGCCCAAATTTACTGCAAACTTTCTAGTAGCTAAAGCAAAAAATAAACAAACACATTGTCCTAGTCAGTTTTGTCTGCCTAATAATGCCCGTGGGTGGCTTATAAATAATGGAAATTTATCTCTCACAGTCTTGAAGGCTGGGAAATCCAAGATCAAGGCACCAACAGATTTGGTGTTTGGTGAGATCCCACTTTTGGGTTCCTAGATGGCTGTGTCCTCATATGGTAGAAAGTAGGAGAAATTGTCTTTACAGTCTCTTTTATAAGAACACTAATCCCATTCATGAGGGTTCTGCCCTCATGACCAACACACCTCCTGTGGGCCCTGCCTTTAAATATCATTGCACTGGGGATAAGGTTTCAACATATGAATTTTGGGGGGATATAAACATTCAGTCTATAGCATTCTGCCCATAGGTCCTTGAAATTCATATCCTTCCTTACATGCAAAATACATTCATTCCATTCCATTAGCCACAAATATCTTAATTCATCCTAACATCAACTGTAAAGTCTAAGTCCAAAGTCTCTTCTAAGTAGTTTCTAAATTAGGTATGTGTGAGACTCGAGGTATGAGTCATTGTGAGGCTAAATCCTCTAAAGCTGTGAACCTTTGAAACAAAACATATTATGTGCTTCCAAAATACAATCCTGTAATGGGCACAGGATAGATGTTTTCATTTCAAAAGGGAGAAATAAGAAAGAAGAAAGGGAATAGCAGAGCCCAAGTAAGTTGAAGCTACAAGGCAAATTTCATGAGATCTTAAGGCTCAAGAATAATCCTCTGCCTCCATGCTGTGGCTCCAAGCCCACTGGAGCTAACATTCCACCTTATAGACCCACTAGAGAAGAAGTCCTATACTTGAAACTCTTCAGGGTTCTCACCCCCAGGGCTCTCCTGGGTACTCATGCCCTCACAGTTCTGGGGGGTCCTGATCTCACAGCTTTGAGAACAAGCTTCTGGCCTGTTGAAAGCAAAGCAATGATTCCCCATTTTGAAACTGAGAAAGAAGCCCCGATGGTCTTTGAATTGCCTCCCAGGGTCATTGTTCTTCTTGTCTTGAAGAATAATGTTTGTTCTCAAATATATAGCTCTTTGGTCCCATGCTGCAAAAACAACTAAGTCTGGTAGCTTTCCGTCATTACTTTTTGTTTCTTTCCTTTTCAGATCTAACTGGCAGTTTTTCTGCTTGGGTGGTGGATTAAGTTCACAATTCACATCCGTATTAATCTTCTTTTCAAATAGTAGTTGGCCATGCCCTTAGTGTTCTCTAATAAACATGTTTTCTCACTTTTTGCAATAGGGATAGGCTAAGAATTTTTCACATCTCCTTAAGTTCTCCTTTAACTCATTTCTCTCATTTTTTTTAAACTGAAAATTGGATTTTAATTCTGAAAAATTTTGCTATCAACAGGAATTGTGTGACTCTGTATTCTATCATTTTGTGTATAGTGCTCATGATTATTCATTAACACCAAGCTCTCGGGTTAAAATTAAACCAAGGCAGTTAATAAATCTACTGATAACAAGATTGTTGATAATAGTTCCACATTAATATTTTGTTTTATATTTTAAAGAGTTAATTGGCAAATAAAAATCATATGTATTCAGTGTGTACAGTGTGATGATTTGATATGTGTAAACATTGTATAATGATTATAACAAATTGATTAATACATCAGTTACCACCCATGCTGTAAATTTAATCTCCGGAATTTGTTCATCTTAAAATTGATATTTCATACTTTTAGATCAACATTTCCCAATTTCTTCCATTTCCTAGTCCCTGGTAACTTCCTGTTTCTATGAGTGTGGCTTTTTTAGATTCTACATATAAGTGAAATTACACAGTATTTATCTTCATGTGTCTGGCTGATTTCTCTTAGTATAATGTCCTTCAGGTTCATCCATGTTTTTATATATGGCAGGATTTCCTTTTTAGAGCTGTATAATATTTCATTGCTTATGTATATATGTATGTGTGTATGTGTATTATGTGTAATACATTGTGTGTGTGTGTGTGTGTGTGTGTGTGTAAAATTTTCTTTATCCATTTATCCAGCAATGGACACTTTGATTGTTTCCATGTATTGGCTACTGTGAATAATGCTGCAATGAATATGGAGATTCTGCTATCTCTTTAAGATACTTATTTCATTTTCTTTGGAGATAGTCCCAGAGTGAGATTACTAGATCATATATGTTGTTCTATTTTTAATTTTTTAAGAGGCTTCATACTGTTTTACATAATTGCTGTACCAGTTTGCATTCCAATCAACAGTGGACAAGCATTTCATTTTTTCCCACCTTTACCAATAATTACCTTTTGTCTTTTTCATAACCGCCATCCTAATATGTGTGAAGTGGTATCTAATTGTGGTTTTATTTTTATTTCTCTGATTATTGGTGATATTGAACACCTATTTATATTTTTCATACAAATGGCTATTTCTATCTTTTCTTTGAATAAAAATATCTACTTAGGTATTTTGTACATTTTTTAATCAGGGATTTATCTTTTTTGCTATTGAGTTGTATAAGTTAAACATTTTGGATGTTAATCTTTCATTAGACAGATAGCTTGCAAACATTCTCTCTCGTTCTAGGGACTGCCTTTTCACTCTGTAGGTTACTTTCTCTGTTCTGCAGAAGTGTTTAGTTTTATGTACTCTCATTTGTTTGTGTTTGCTTTTATTGCCTGTTCTTTTGTTGTTATATCAAAAAAATCATTTCCAAAACCAATGTCATGGAGCTTTTAAGCTTAATCCATTTTGAGTTAATTTTTACATATGGTGTAAGTAGAAGAATTTAATTTTTGCATATGGATATTGTTTTCCCAGCATCATTTATTGAGGTGATTTTTTTCCCCTACTGTGTATTCGTGGCACCCTCATCAAAGATTACTTGACGACATATGTGTGTGCTTATTTCTGGGATCTCCATTTTGCTCCATTGGTCAGTGTCTCTGTTTTTATGCCAATGTCATACCATTTTGATCACATGACTTTGTAATATACTCTAAAATCAGGCAATGTGATGTCTCTAGCTTTGTTCTTTTTCTTCAAAATTTCTTTGCTCATTTGGGGTCTTTTGTAGTTCTATAGTAACTTTGAAATTGTCTTTTTCTATTTTCATGAAAAATGTCATTGGAATGTTGATGGAGATTGCACTGAATTTGTAGATCACCTTTAGCAATATGGACATTTAAACAATATTAATTCTTCCAATCCATAAACATGGGATATGTTTCTATTCGTTTATGCCTTCTTTGATATCCTTCATCAGTGTTTATAGTTTTTGGTGTAGATAGCTTTCATCTGCTTGTCCAAATTTATCTTAAGTATTTTACTTTTGATGCTTTTGTAAATGATCTCAATTTCTATTTTGGAGAGTTCTTTATTAGGTGATAAAATGCAACTGACATGTGCTTGTCAATATTATTTCCTGCAACTTTACTGAATTTATTTATTAGTTCTGACAGGGTTTTGGTAGAGTGTTTAAGTATTTCTATATATAATATTATGACATCTGCAAACAGAGACAATTTAACTTTTTCCTTTCCAATTTGGATGCATTTTCTTTCTTATGACTACACAATTTTTCTGAGTAGGACTTCCAATACTATATTGAATAGAAGTGATAAAACTGTGTATGCTTGTCTTACTCCTGATCTTGAGGAAAAGCTTTCATTTGTTTCCACTATTGTGTATGAATCTACCCCATAGGCCTGTCATGTATGGCCTTTAACATGTGTTGAGGTAAATTCCTTCTATATGTAATTTGTCGAGAATTTTTATAGTGATCATTTAATTTTGTCAGATGCTTCTTCTGCATATATTGAGACTGTCATGTGATTTTTGTCCTGTTATTTTAAAGTAGTGCATTACGTTTATTTATTTACATATGTTGAATTATTCTTCCAATTTGACATGGTGTATGATCCTTTCAATGTGCTGCTGAGTTTGTTTCACTAGTATTTTGTGGAGGAATTTTGCATCTATCTTTGTTCATCAATATTTCTGACCTGTAATTTATTTTCTGGTATTATCTTTACCTGGCTTTGGTTTGAAGGTTATGCTGGCCTCAGTAAATTAGTTTGGAGATGGCCTCTCCTCCCTAATTTTTTGGAAGACTTTGAGAAGGATGGGCATTAATTATTTAAATGCTTGGTATAGTTGACCTTGGAATTTTTATTAGGAGGTTTTTGATTACTGATTCAATCTTCTCACTTATTATTTGTCTATTCAGATTTACCTATTTCTTCATGATTCATCTTAGTAGTTTGCATGTTCCTAGGAATTTATTTCCTTTAAGTTATCCAATTTATTGGTAAATAATGGTACTTAAGTAGTCTCTTACGATCCCTTACGGATTTTTGTAATATGCGTTTTAAGTCTCCTTTATAATTTTAATTTTATTTGAGCTCTCTTTATTTTCTTGTTAACCTAGTTAAAGTTTTGACTATTTATATCTTTTCAAAAAACCTAACTCTTAGTTTTGTTGATCTTTTCTTCTTAGTCTCTGTTTATTTACTTCAGCTCTGGTCTTTATCATATTTTTCTTTCTGCTCCCTTTCGGCTTAGTTTAATATTTTTCTAGTTCCTTGAGGCATAAAATTAGGTCATTTGAGTTCTTTATTCATTTTGATGTAGACATTTATCACTATACTGTTCTCTCAGCACTAGTTTTGCCACATCTCAGAAATTTTGGTATATTTTATTTTTGTTTATCTCAAATGTTTTTAATTTGTTTGATTTTTTTCTTTGAACCATTGATTGTTCAACAGCATGTTGTTTAATTTCCACATATTGGTGAGTTTTTCATAATTATTTATCATATTGATTTATAGTTTTATACCATTGTGGTCTGAAAATATATGTGGGTTGATTTCAGTCTTCTCATTTCTATTAAGAATTGTTTTCTTACCCAAAGTGTAATCTATCCTGGACAAAGTTCTATATGCATTTGAGAAGAATGTGTAGTTGTTGCTGTTGGATGGAATGTTTGCTATATGTCTGGTAGGTCCACTTGTTTTATAGTGTTGTTCAGGTGTTGAGTTTTATATTCTAATATGTTTTCATGTTGTTACATGAAACAAAAATAACTCTTTTCTTTCAACTTGAGAGAATCCCTTTAGCATTACATTTACTGAGTATAGTATTATTAGTTGGCATTTTTTTGATACTTTGAGTGTATTATCTTATTCAATTTTGGCCTAGTATTTCTTTATGAATTTTCTGTCTGGATGATCTCTCCATTGTTGAAAATGGGATATTGAAGTCCCCTAATATTATTTGATTGCTGTCTATTTCTCCCTTCATTTCTGTTTATATTTGCTTTATATTTTTAGGTGCTTCAATGCTGCTTGCATGTATATTTACAATTGTCATCATGATGTAGCTGCCTTTTTTGTCTCTTCTAACAGATTTTGACTGAAAATCTATTTTGTCTGATACAAGTAGAGACATCCATGCTCTTCTTTTCATTGACACTTTTTATAGAATACCTTTTTCTATCCTTTTGCTTTCAGTCTGTGTTTGTCTTTAGGCTTAAGCAAGTCTAATTTAAGTAGCATATTGTTGATCTTTTTTTTTTTTAAATCCATTTAGCCACTCTGTATCTTTAGAGAATTACATTCATTTATGTTTAAAGTTATTGTTGATAGATAAGGATTTACTATTGCCATTTTGTTAATTGTTTATAATTTTTTAGTTCCTTTGTTTCTTTCTTCCTCTTCTGTTTTCCTTTGTGATTTGTTGAATGTTTTTATTGGTATCATTTGTTTTCTTTCTATTTATTGTTTGTGTATCTACCAGAGATTTTTTTCTTTGTGGTTACCTTACCATGGAGCGTATATAAAACATTCTAAAATTATAATATGATAGTTCAGCTGATAACAAATTGCCTTCTTTTCCATATAAGAATTCCACATTTTTACTGCCCCTTTCCAATTTTTAGATTGATAGTACATTTCCATCTTTTTATATTGTGTGTTCATTAACAAATTCTTATAGCTATAGTTATTTTTAATACTTTTTAACTTTTACATTAGGGTTGAAAGTGATTCATAAGCCACCATTCTAATATTAGAGTATTTTGAATTTGACTACATACATAACTTTGCCAGTGAGTTTTATATTTTAATATGTTTTCATGTGTTACATGAAACAAAAATAACCCTTTTCTTTCAACTTGAAAGAATCCCTTTAGAATTACAGTTGCTGAGTATAGTATTATTAGTTGACAGTTTTTTCTTTTGACACTTTGAATATATTATCTTACTCCATTTTGGCCTGAAAGGCTTCTGTTGAGATGTCTGCTGTTATCCTTATGTGGGTTTTCTTATATGTGACAAATCTCTTTTCTCTTGCTGCTTTCAAGATTTTCTTTGTCTTTGAATTTTAATAATTCATTTGTGATGTGTCCTGGAGTGTCTTCTTTGGGTTGATCTTAGCTGGGATACGTTAAGCTGCATGAATCTGAATACTCATATTTTTCCAAAGGTCTGGATAGTTTTCAGCTAGCATTTCTTTAAATAATTCTCCGTTCCTTACTCTCTCTCTTTTCTCCTTCCAGAAATCCCACAGTTTATATACTTGTACAGTTGATTTTTGTTCCATATGTCTCTACCACTTTCTTCATGTTTTAAATTTTTAAAAATCTTTTTGGTACTATACTTGGCTAATTTCAAATGGCCTGTCTTTGAATTCACTATTTATTTCTTCTGCGTAATGGAGTCTGCTGTTAAAGTTGTCTATTGAACTTTTTAATATTGTCATTTTATTCTTTAGCTCTAGGATTTCTTTTTGGTTCTTTATTATGGTTTATATTTCTTTATTAAGTTTCTTATTTGGTTCATGCATTGTTCTAATTTTCTCAAATTGTCTATGTTTTCTTATATTTAATTGAGCTCTTTAAGATGATTATTTTTTATTTTTTAGGAAATTCGTAGATGTCCATTTCTTTGGAGTCAATTAGAGAATGTTCATAGTTTCCTTTGGTGGTGTCATGTTTGCCTGATTCATTGTTATCTCTGTAGCCTTGCATTTGAAGGAGCAAATACCTCTTCTAGTCTTTACAGACTAGTTTTGGTGGGAAAAGCATTTTCATGTTGAGTCTCTGAGCTGATAGGATTGCCTATAGGATTGCAGTCTTGTGAGGATTTAGGTGGATCACATGAGTGCATGAGGGGATCCACAGTTTGCAGGCCTCTTACTAGTGTCACTAGTGGGCATGGCTTTTGTCTGATCTCTTGGTGGACAAGACTACATTAGTACCTTGGTCAGTAGTGCTGGCACTGGGATGAAGAACCACTTGAAGGTATGCAAATGGCAGGCCTGTTACCAGTAGCACAAATGGGAGTGACTTCCTCCAGGTCCCTGGAAGGGCCACTACTAGGTCACTGAATATAAACCAGGGCAGGTAGTCCTGAACCCAGCCATGGATTAAAGGGACTAAAACTAAGTCACAGTGATATAGTTTGGATATTTGTCCCCACTGAAATCTCATGTTGAATTATAATCCCCAATGTGGTGGTGGTGGTAGAAGTCGGAGGAGTTGGTGAGAGGTTTGGGTTATGCGGGTGGATCCCACATGGCTTAGTGCTATTTTTGTGATAATGAGCAAGTTCTCATGAGATCTAGTCATTTAAAAGTGAATGGCCCCTGCCCCCCCACTCTCTAGCTTGTTCTTGCTTTTACCATGTGACATGCCTGTTCCCCCTTTGCCTTCTACCATGATTGAAAGCTCCTGAGACTTTGCCAGAAGCTGAACAGACGCCAGCACCAAACTTGCTATTAAGTGTGAAGAACTATGAGCCAATTAAATCTTTTTTATTTATAAATTACCCCATCTCAGTTTTTTGTTTTTGTTTTTGATGGAGTCTTGCTCCATCACCCAGGCTGGACTGCAGTGGTACAATCTTGGCTCACTGTAGCCTCTGCCCCCTGGGTTCCAGCAGTTCACCTGCCTCAGTCTCCTGAGTAACTGGGATTACAAGTGTACACCATCATGCCCAGCTGATTTTTGTATTTTTAGTAGAAACAGAGTTTCGCTATGTTGGCTAGGCTGGTCTCAAACTCCTGAACTCAGGTGATTTGCCCACCTCAGCTTCCCAAAGTGCTGGGATCACAGGCTCAGATATTTCTTTATAGCAATATAAGAATGGCCTAATATAGAAAATTAGTACTAAATAGTTGGGTATTGCTATAAAGATTCTTGAAAATCTAGAAGCAACTTTGGAACTGGGTAACTAGCAGAAGTTGAAAGAATTTAGAGAGCTTGGAATAAAAAAGAAAGATAGGGAAAGTTTGGAACTTCCTAGAGACTATTTAGATAGTTGTGACCA
This sequence comes from Callimico goeldii, assembly GCA_963573925.1. NCBI lineage: Eukaryota > Metazoa > Chordata > Mammalia > Primates > Cebidae > Callimico > Callimico goeldii. Next base: position 15,654 of record CAUYOR010043452.1, read on the forward strand.
AAATGCTGATAGTCATGTGGACAGCGAAGTTCAGGCTGCTGAGGTCTCAGATGGAAATTAGGAGCTTACTGGGAACTGAAGCAAAGAAACTGAACCCTTGTTATAGCTTATCAAAGAAGTTGGCTATGTTGTGATCTATGTCCTAAAGATCTGTGGAAGTTTGGAATTGAGGGTAATGACCTAGGGTATCTGGCAGAAGAAATGTCTAAGCAGCAAAGTGTTCAAGATTTGTCCTGGCTGCTTCTAACAGCCTACTTATCAGATGCAGGAGCAAATAAATGATTTAAAGTTGGAGGTTATATTTAAGCAGGAAACAGTGTAAAAGTTTAGAATATCTGCATCCTGGACATGTGACAGAGAAAGGAAAAGCTATCTCAGAAGAGGAATTCAGGCAGGCTGCATAGCAACCACTTGCTAGAGAAATTTGCATAACTAAAAGGGATACAAGTGTTAATATCCAAGAGAATGAGGAAAAGTATTTCAGAGACTTCTGTTGCAGCTCCTCTCGTCATAGGTCCAGAGGTCTAAGCAGAAAGACAGAATGATTTTAGGGGCAGAGCCCAGGAACACACTGCCCTCCACAGCCTTGGGACACTGCTTCCCACATCCCAGCCCCTCTGTCTCCGGCCTATGGCTTAAGGGGCCCCAGATACAGCTGAGACTACTCCTTTGGAGCCGGCGGGGGTAGGGGGGGGCTGCAGTTCATAAGCCTTGGTAGCTTCCTTGTAGTGTTAAGCCTGCAGATTCACAGAGTTCCTGAGTTAAGGAGGCTTGGCTTTCAGAGGATGTATGAGAGAGCCGAGGTGCCCAGGTAAACTTGCTTGCTGCAGGGGTAGAACCCTCACAGAGAACCCTCACAGAGAACCTCTGCTAGGGCAGCACAGAGGGGAAATTTATGGCCAGTAGCCCCACACAGAGTCCTCACTGGGCACTGCCTAGTGGATCTCTGAGAAGGGGACCACCATCCACCAGACCCCAGAATGGTTGATCAACTGGCAGTTTACACAGTGCACCTGGAAAAGCCTCAGGCACTCAACACCCTGGAAGAGCAGCCTCAGGGGCTGAACCCTGCAAAGCCACAGTGGTAGTGCTGCCCAGGGTTTTGGGAACTCACCCCTTGCACCATCACCTCCTTGGATGTGGGACATGGAGTCCAAGGAGATTATTTTGGAACTTTAAGACTTAATGATTGCCCTGCTGCTTTCAAACTTGAGTAAAGCCTGTAGCCCCTTTCTTTTGGCTGATTTCTCCCTTTTGGAATGGGAATGTTTATCCAATGACTGTATGGTCATTGAATCTTGGAAGTAACTAACTTGTTTTTTATTTTACAGGCTCATAGGTAGAAGGGATTTGCCTTGTCTCAGATAAGAGTTTGGATTTTAGACTTTTGAGCTGATGCTAGAATGAGTTAAGACAGGGGACTATTGTGAAGGCATGATCATATTTTGCAGGATGAGAAGGGCATGAGATTTGAAAGGGACTGGAGTAGAATGGTATAGTGTGGATATTTGTTCCTGCCCAAATTTCATGTTGAATTGTAATTCCCAATATTTGAGGTGGGGCCTGGTGGGAGGTGTTTGAGTCCTTAGTGTAGATTCCTCATAGTTTGGTGCTGTCTTCATGATAGTCAGTGAGTTCTTGTGAGATCTGGTCACTTAAAAGCATGTGTCACCTTTCCACTACTCTCTTGTTCGCTCCTGCTTTTGCCATGTGCTATTCCTGTTTCCCCTTTGCCTTCTACCATTATTGAAAGCTCCTTAAGGCTTCACCAGAAGCATAGCAGATGCCAGCACCATGCTTTCTGTAAAGCCTGCAGAACAGTGAGCCAAACAAACCTCTTTTCTTTGTAAATTATCCTGTCTCCGATACTTATTTATAGGAATGCAGGAATAGCCTAATATACACAAGGATGCTTCAGGATATACAGCTGAGACTAAGGTCTGCAGTCCTGTCTCTAGGATCACAGATAAGTATATCTCCCTCCAGATGCCTGGGCATGTAGGATTGCTCACAGGCTACAGCTAAGAGGGGTTGTAGCTGAGTTTCAGTGCCATTTCAGGATCTGCTGTGGGCTGTTTGGCAAGCCTATCTTGGGGACTCAGGCAGGCATTTCTCCCTCTGGGTCCCTGGGTGAGAAGGTCTACTCTTAAACCACAGCTAAGAGAATCTAAAAATGAGTTTCAGAGCTGTTTCAGTGTCTACATCTGGACTCAACATTGACTGGTCTGTCAGCCAAGGTACTAGTGCACATGAATTTTTCTGGATCTCTTTGCTGATGGCTTTTATAATAAGACTAAGACCAAATGTGGCCATAGCTGAGTCCACAAGGGGATAAAGCCATTTCCAGGTCTGCAGCCAGGACCATGGTCAGCAAGTCTTCCATCTGGGCACGAACCTACCCTCTCAAAATGGCCCTACTAAATACTGGGCTCCCCTTGAATTTCACAACCTCCTAAATAAATACAAGGCTCCCAAAAGCCCTATTTTGTCTGTGGATGGCTGAAAAATTTTTGTTGCTGTGGGAGATACAATTAGGTGAGCTCTTATTCCTCATTTCTTTCATACTTTAAGCAGTCAGGAGGAGCCAAGCCAGTTCATTTGGTGCTTTGTTTAAAGATTTCTTCAGCCTAGTATTCAATTACCTTACTTACTCACAAATTCTACCTTCTGCAAAACACTGAAACACAAAAACAGTTCATCCAAATTATCTACTATTTTATAACAAAGATTTCCTTCCTCCATTGTCTAATAATATGTTCCTTATTTCTGTCTGAGACCTCATCAGAATGACGTTTACCCTTCATATTCCTAACTTTAGGATTATGTAGGTATTTTCTAAGATTAAGACCTTCTCTGCGTCTCTTCTTTTTTTTTCTGAGACATACCCAGAATCACTTTTAAAGGTTCTTTACAACAATGTAGGCTTTTTCTAGCAGGCACTTCAAAACACTTCTAGCCTCTACCCATTGCCCAGTTTCAAAGTCACTTGGACATTGTTAGGTATTTGGGATAGCATCGCCCCTACTTCTGGGTACCAGTTTCCTATTGTAGTGTTTTGGCTGCTATAACAGAATTCCATAACTGAGTGGATTTTAAACAACAAAAGTTTATTTCTCAAAGTACTGGAGGGTGGGGAGTCCAAAATAGCATCACTAGTAGATTAGGTATCTGGTGAAGGCCTGCTTCCTTGTACATAAATGGCCATTTTCTCTTTGTATCCTCATGTGGCAGAAGGGGTAAGAGAGATCTCTGGGGCTTCTTTTGTCAGGTTACCAATCCCATTTATGAGGGTTCTGCCCTCAAGACCTGATTACTTCCTCAAGGCCCCACCTCTCAATGCCATCACACCAGGTAAAAGGTTTAAACATATGAATTTGGGAGGTGAGGGCATAAACATTCATTCTATATAGTATACATATATTTCTAAGATTGATAATTTTAATTTTATTGAAAATATGGTTAAAAAGGAGATTGTTTACTTCTGATACTGAGAGGTGAGTGTAATTCTACAAAAGCCATCCCCAAAGATATTTAACAGATATAATAGTTTTTGTTACAATGCCATTGAATATTTAGATATATAGTTTGTGAAAGAAGAGCACTTCTTTGGGAGATAAATAAATGCAGAATAATTATGTAGTTGTCAGATCTGGTTTGACCCAAAATAAAAGGCATTTAATACTCATCTGTTCATAACATCTATTAAACGAACATTTACTGGGCTTGTGATATGTTGGCACTGTTCTACATTTGGGAAATACCAAAACGAGGTACTCATCCTGTAGCTGGATTGATTATCTTATTGCATGATTACTATTGGGGAAAAAGCATCTTGCTTTTGTCAAATGTGGAATGATGGTCAAGTCTGTTCAGTATAACACTATCATAAGAGTGAGCCTAATGTATGTTATCTGAATATATCTAGTATTCAGATTTTTGAGAATATTTAACAAGGTGATCCTCATCCTAACTTCTCATTTTCTGTACCCAGCAGCAGAGACATAACCATCTCTTGCTTTGATCAGCTCTGGGAGGTCCACAGAAGTCCAAATCCAGTCTAGCTTGTGAATGTGTTTTCTGCCTTCCTGATTTCCTGGGCTTTTTCTATGCTTCTCTCCCCTCTTTATACTCTTCTCATGTGATGCTTCAGCCAACAAGAATTACCCTTTCCTTCCTGATGACTGTGTTCTCAGACCTACCACAAGAACTTTGTAGATGCTCTGTGTGATGGTTAATATTGAGTGTCAATTTGACTGGATTGAAAGATGGAAAGTATTGTGCCTGGGTGTGTCTGTGAGGATGTTGCCAAAGGAGATTAACATTTGAATCAGTGGACCCAGAGAGGTAGAACCACCCTCAATCTGGGTGGGCACCATCTAGTTAGCTGCCAGTGCAGCTAGGATAAAAGCAGGCAGAGGAACTTGGAAGGAGTAGACTGGCTGAATCTTCCAGCCTTATCTTTCTCTCATGCTGGATGCATCCTGCCCTTGAACATCAGACTTCCACGTTCTTCAGCTTTTGGACTCTTGGACTTACACCAGTGATTTGCCAGGGGCATTTGGACCTTCAGCCACAGACTGAAGGCTGCACTGTTGGGTTCTAAACTTCTGAGGTTTTGGGACTGAGACTGACTTCCTTGCTCTTCAGCCAGCAGATGACCTATTGTGGGACTTAACTCATGATCGTATGAGTCAATACTCCTTAATACACTTTCCTTCATATATACATCTATTCTATTAATCCTGTCCTTCTAGAGAACCCTAATACACTCTGTTTGCCTTTTAGATCAGCCTTCCTTACATTCTGACTTCTGCTTGCCCTTCGGATCTTGACTGAGACACCACATTCTGTCCTAAGGCTTTCCTGACCCTCCAGATAGTTCATTGGAGCCACATCTATGTTCACCCCTGAACTCAATTCCTCACTTAGGCTAGATATGTTAAGTGCTAAACACAGTTATTAACTCACTACTCACTGAATGCATGTTAACTCTTTGAGTTTTATAATCAATATCAGTATTATCAATACTATAATTATCATATACTTTTCAAATATATGTTGATTATTGAGGAATAAAATTATACCTTCTGGCCAGTGTTTCTGTTTTCTGTTGATTCTACTGAATATACCACAGGCATTCAGGCCATTCTTGGCTCCTCTAGTTCATTTCTTCCAGATTACATCCCGCACGCAGGTAAGGTTATTTCACACTTGCCAGCTCTTTGTTTCTTAGCTCGGGCAACAAACCCTTGACCTGCTCTTTCCAATAACTTAGAATCCCATATGTCTCTGAAAAAGATAGGCAGTACTTGTGGATCTAGACATAAAACTTTCCTACACTTTTTAGGGAATTTGTTAAAGGACAGCAGAGCAAAAAAAAAGGGGAGCTCTTTCATACTAGGGTCATGTGAAGCTAAGTACTTTACAAAATTGCCAAATCCTGGAAGGTATTTCCACCATCCCTCTCTGGAATGGACATCTCTGGTTCTGGCCTGTTAAACATGCTTTTTATGTCAGGGACATCACACTTAACGTTCCTTTACCCTTCTCCACTCTCAGGCTGCACATGTTTAATAGAGTGGTTCCCACACTCCAGATCCTGAAGTGAGAGGTGACACTGGTCTGCCAATGAGACCGAAGTATTTCCTTTGGCTAGAAACATTGTTTCAGGAGAAGGAAGATGACCAAAGGCGGACCTTTCAGCCAAACATATTGGATTTTCAAACTTCTTTTGCAACTAGTGGATAATAGGAACTTCTTTCAAACTGGGGCTACAAAGCAGGAGAGTTAAAACGCAGTGGAAGAGGATTAAACTTGGTAAGGATTTGCTTGAAGATATCCCAAAGCAAAGAAAGCTGAGCTAAGAGGTAGGGAGAGACTAATTCCTAAGAATATCAGTTAGCACCTTGAGGCAGTCAGACCTGAGGATTCATTCCTTGAATTTCTCAGTTGCACTGGCAGTACATTCTCTTTGTTGTTGAAGCTTCACAGAGTTGGTTTCTATTGTTTGTGTCGAAAAAGGTTCTGACGAATCCACCATCCATTAAGGCAGAAGAAAAACCATGAGTTCAATCTTTTATCCAGATAGAAGAGTGGCCTTTGAGGTAACTTGCAGTGAAATGATGGTCTGTTGTAATTTGACATTTCCTGGCTCTAAAATGGAGCCCATGGCTATGGCTGCGGGTGGTTAGAAGGATTTGGTCTTTGAGTTTTACATGAAGGAGCACAAAGGAGTTTTATCACGGCTACTGGGTTCCTCTTTGGGATTCCCCTCTCTACTTCCTACTGAAATGTAAGTGCCTGCACAATGCAGATGGCATATTTCATTAATACAAACAAAAGTCCAGGCAACAGATGCTTTGGGGACTGAGGGGAAAGGAGATCTCTGTATTTCTCCAACAGCAACAACTCCGATGACAAATTTCTCCCACTGAGCATATTGAACCAAGAGCAAAGAAATGTGTAGTTTTCAAGCCTTAGGCACTCTACAGTATTTAAAAGTAGGAAGATCAAAATCAGTATTTTTGGACAAAGAGATCTTATACTGAGGAAGCTACGGTAAAAAGCAATGAGGAAGAGAAGCTGAGGCTTTGTGAATTTCACAGGGGCTGGGGATGGGCAGGACTTCCAGTGTTCTGTTTGTCTAGAGAGTGTATATTAATATGCTCTTAGTCGAGGCCACTGCCATCCACAATGACAATAGCCAAGCCAGGCCAATTATTTGCCCATCAAGGACTGGGTTAGCGTGACTTCTGTTCCTTTGTTTCTTATATCGTTTTGTGGGGAATGCAACGCAGAGATGATTAATTGCAGAGCAGACCCAACTCTTTCTCTGCTTCTGATAAGTTTAAATAAAAATGCCCAAGTCTAAATGATGAAACCATGTCAAGATATAATAGTTCAAACATTTATAAAAATTACAGCAGGCTTTCTGGTCATATTCTCCTGAGTTTACTGTGACTATGGATAACTAGCTGGGCCAGAGTGTTGGAAGGAGAAAGGCATGGGGCTAGAAAGAATAAGATAGGCAGAGAATGTTATCTGCATTATTTTGGTGTTAGTTCACTGAAGAGGGAAGATTGATAACAAGCATTTGGAGGCAATATTACAGCAATTTTTGTGACTCCTCAGTAGGGTAAGCATAATACTAATAAAATATTGTAGACAGGGATTGAAAGATTTTTACATTTTATTTTATAACATATTATAATATATACTCTTTAAAATACTTGGCCCTCTAATTGTGTATGCGTTTTTAGCCTATTTAGTTATCAAAATAGAAAAGCCTGAGTTAAGCTGAAGAACCGCAGTTTATAGCTTTGCATCTAAGATGTAGTTGCTCAGAGTCTTTTGGCTTCATGAGGCATTTTCCTCCTTTCTTCTTTATAGTGCTTAGGTAAAATGCTAATGAAATACCCATCGAGTATAGGAAGCAAAATAAAGCACCTTTAACAAATCCTAGTTAGATTCCTTTTTTATATGTAACTCAAGGAATTAATACCATTAAAAGTGTCAGCCACTGACAATCCAACATGTTACTGCTGCTGGAAACCAGTCTTCACTTGGTAACATTTGTTTGTTCTTTATATCCTGATCCAGATCCCAACACCTGGACCTTTTTCCTGACTTCCCTATATTCAGGGATCGTCTCAAATCCAGCTTCAGGACAGTGATCCATGCAGCTTGGCTTGCATGAGAATGGCCATGTTTTCTTTTCTGTAGCTTAAATCCCCTCGTATCAGAACCAGCTTCACAGTTTCTAAATGATTAATAAAATTAAATAATGAAGGTTTGATAATGACAAGTGCTTAAAATGTAATGACTATTACTAAAATGCACTTATTCATTATTTACCTATTGATATAACAAATACATATTATGTGTTGCATTATGCTAGTCATTAGGGAGAAATGGTGATCAGGATAAATAGAGTTTCGTAAGGTCTAGAAGGCTCCCTTCTCTTTGATTCAGGCCATTCTGAAAACAAACACTAAATATTCTATAGAAATAAATAAAGGTAATAGGCAGAGTCATTATAGATCAGAGATTGCAAACTCAAAAGACTAAATGGGCCACATAGGTTGCATATATGTACAAACTGGGCCAAATGAGAGTTGATGAAACATGACAGAACTTAGAGCTAACTGGAAAATGTCATACTTAAAGACATTTCAGTTATTTTTAGTATAAAGAATATTGAGTCAACTCTACACACACACACACACACACACACACACACACACACACACACACACACACACACACTCTTAGCCCATGGAAGAGTTGTTGAGTAGTTCCTGGAAATATTTTATTTAACATTCTTGAATTTGAGGTTACTAGTTTTTATTCAAGCATATTAAGCCCTGGTGCTCATTCATATAATCCCAGCAGTCTGAGAGACTGCAACAGGAGGATTGATTGAGGACAGGAGTTTGAGGCCAGAAGGGAGGGATGCATAGGTGAAGCACAGGGGAATTTTACTTTAGGGAAATTATTCTGTATAAGCCTATAATTGTAGTTATATGACATCATACATTTGTCAGAACCGATAAGAGTTTAAACACAGTGAACTCTTAATATACACTATGGACTTTGGTTAATTATGTCAGGGTTGGCTCATTGGTTGTAACATAGTGAGACCCTGTTTCTACAGACTCTTTAAAAAGTAGGCTGGGTGCAATGGCTCATGCCAGTAATCCCAGCACTTTGGGAGGCTGAGGCAGGTGCATCACCTGAAGGTCAGGACTTCAAGAGCAGCCTGGCTAACATGGTGAAACCCCATCTCTATTAAAAATATAAAAAAAATAGCCAGGTGTAGTGGCAGGCACCTGTAATCTCAGCTCCTCAGGAGGCTGAGGCAGGAGAATCACTTGAACGTGGGAGTTGGAGGTTGCAGTAAGCCGAGATAGCGCTATTGCACTCCAGACTGGGCAACAAGAGTATAACTTCATCTCAAAAAAAAAAAAAAAGGTTGCCAAGTGTGGTGGTGCATGCCTGTAGTCCTCGCTACTCAGGAGGCTGAAGTGGGAGGATCTCTTGAGCCCAGGAGTTCCAGCTTATAGTGAGCTATATGACTGCCTCACTGGTCTTTCCAGCTGGGTGACAGAGCAAGACTCTGTCTCTAGAAAAATATTTTTAAAAAATACATGTCCATTATTTCTCAGCAGAAAGAACTGTTATTTTCTTAAAGAGGGAGAAGTTTGAAGTAACGTTAAGAATCTTGACAGATAAATTTTTGCTCTTATGTGGGTCTTTCCTTGTTCTTTCTCCCAAACCGTCTGTAGGAGTTGGATCTTAAAATAGTGTCAGGAGAGAGTAATCAAAATCCAGCCCACTAACCACCAAAGTCCTTGGTTAGAACTGGTGCTCTCTCGTCTGAAGATTGTTCAGCTCAAACAGCTGAAGAAAAGAACCTTTCCCCCACCAACTAGGATAACTTTTAAACCTACCCAACCAAAGGCTGATTTTCAAGCTCTTTGAGATTTTCAATACCTGCTGTTTTCTCTGATGTCCCTAGACACAAGATAGCTTTGATTGTATCATAAAGGCTGCCTAAGAGACTATTTACTTACTTATCATTACATTTTATAAAATGTGTCCATGTTTGAAAAACTCGTATTTGAATATATGTGAGGTAGAAACATTTAAATGCTGGCTGCTAAATTCGCATCTCAAAAACCTACGGAAATTTCTGGAAGGAAACTTTTTTTGGTTAACATCATGGTTTACGTGACTGAGAAAGACTGCAGCTTCTTAGCGACAGACATGTCTGTTCCTTTCTTCATGTGCAAATGTAAGAGAGTTTCCACTTACTGTGATTGCAACAAAATTAGAGGTAAGAGCAAATAATCACATTCTATTGAAACTACATGTTATATTGTCTGTATTCTCTCCAGGTTTTGAGAATAATGAGGTCAGAAGTCATGTCTATTTTGCTAATTAATCTGCTTCAAGTACAATTCAGGTCACACAGTAGGCACTTAATGCATATGTGCTAAATCCATACAAAACATATAAAAGAATGAATCTAGATCAGTTACTTATAATATTTTATTTCATTTTTTATGGTTGTATTAGATGAACCTATAGTTCCTTCGTTCAGTATTTATTTTTTTTTTGAGGTGAAGTTTCACTCTGTCGCCCAGGCTGGAGTGCAGTGGCGCAATATCGGCTCACCTCAACCTCTGCCTCCCAGCTCAAGCAATTCTCCCGCCTCAGCCTCCCGAGTAGCTGGGACCACAGGCACATGCCACCATGCCCAGCTAATTTTTTATATTTTTAGTAGAGGTGGGTTTCACAGTGTTAGCCTGGATGGTATCAATCTCCTGACCTTGTGATCCACCCACCTCAGCCTTCCAAAGTGCTGGGATTACAGGCGTGAGCTACCACGCCTGGCCTAGTTCAGTCATTTTAAGAAACAGATTTCAAATGCATACCAGCAATGTTTAATAAAAATTTCTGAGACTGACATGTGAACCGCATTACGGGAGGCACATGACAGAGATGCTGAAGCCCTGAGAACAGACGGTGTTCAATTCCATGCTGGTTTCCATTGTGGGGATGGCACTATGCAAAGGATATGTCTTCACACCCCAGCACATCATGGCAATATTGCATTACTTTGAAGTTGTACAGTAACCAAGATGCGACCAGTATCAGAGGTTCCTTGGGGAAGACCCACCCTACAAAGTTGGAATGAGACCATCCAATGTGATAAGAAACTCTTCTAGATGTCAGCGTAACCAGAATTCTAAAGACTAAAATTCATGAGTAGACCAGGAAAATTATCCTGACTCCTGTCGTGGTCTTTATTTTTGATTTTTCAAGAGGCTCTTGTATAGCAGTTTTTCTCTATTTTAACATTGTAGTCATTTGTACTTTGATATCAGTATTTTCTTAACCTTTTGACCGTTTCAGTATTACCCCCATGAAAGCTTTTTTCTTAATGTGACTTTGAGTACATTGTAATTGCCTTCTATTTTTAAAACTCAGAATCATTAGTTGGGCTTACTGTTATTGCTATTGTATGGCATATATATCTTCCTGGATATATTTATACTCTTCACCAAAGTTTTGTAAGAACAATATAAGATTTTGGGTAAGGGTATATAGAGAGAAGATACTTTATTGAGAACTACTTACAAGAGACTTACCTGTAAGCTTGACCTCTGGAGTACAGTTTTAGCTATCTAGACTCTAACAGCTTTTGCTTTTTTTTTTTTTTTTTTTTTTTTGCCAACCACCCACCGTGAGCTTAGAAGCTCACGTCGGCCTCGAACTCATGGCCTTGCCTTCGCAAGCGCCAGGACATTCGGCCGGGGCCTGCAAGCTCAGGTTGGCCTCGAACTCATGGCCTCGCCTTCGCGAGCGCCAGGACATTCGGCCGGAGCCCGCAAGCTGAGGTTGGCCTCGAACTCCCGGCCCCGCCTTTGCAGGCGCCAGGACGTTCGGCCGGAGCCACTTGGGGCCCCAGCTTTTGCTTTAAAACAACTATTAAAGTGTTTCTTAATGAAAAAGAAAAGATCTTGCTAAAGTTGAAATAAGGAACATTTCACCTTTTAAATATTTAATTCTTATGTGAACTTACTTCCAGAAAACTTTGGTGATAGTTCTTGAGGCAAAACGTGGCAAAGTAGCATTATTATGTAATGCTTATATACCATAGAATTTTTAATAGAAGATAAATCCATTTCCTTCCAGGGTCACTGTTAACAATGTACATCCTTAGATTTAGTTTCATGACTGTAATGGGTGCTGCATTTGCACATCGCATTAAGTTATGATGAGATGAATTTTTGTTAAAAATTATAGCAAAAAGAAATGTAAACTTGGTTAAAATCTTTTCACTCTGTATTTTTTTGAAAGATTTTTATTTAAATTAAAATGACTACCTGTTTTTTATGTAAATTCATTAAATTCAAAGAAAAAGAAAGAAATGTCTGCAGTGATGAAAATGTTCTATACCTGCTTTGTTCAACATTGTAGCCACTAGCCACATGTGACTGTTAATACACTCTTAAGTGTAGTTAGTGTGCCTGAGAATCTGAATTTTAAACTTAATTTAATTTTGATTTGACTGAATTTAAATTTACATGGTTACATGTGGTTAGAGGCTAAAGGTCTACGCATAGCACATAGACCATTCCTTTACGGAATCATGTTTAACTATTGATTAGGTCAATATTTGGAAATGCTCATGGAAAGTTCACATATTAAGAGATGGACATGTAGACTTCTTGTGTTTTCCAGTGGTCTCACCCTCAAAAATCTTCTCAATCAAGAGTCCAGGAGAATGGAATTTGAGTCAACATAAAGAGAGATATATTATATACTATGCAGTTAATGGAGAAAAAATATATACTGTATCAAACTGCCCTGAAAAACTTTTATCTGCCAATCAAGACTGAACTCAACTTTGTTACTCTCAGTATTTTTCCTTTTCTGTATCCTCTGGCCTGCTGTAGAATTTTGTCAATACCTTTAACACTATATATGCCTCCACTGTAGGTTGTTTACAAAGCAACTAAAACTTTCTTAATTAATGGACACTGTATCTTATTTATTTTTGTACAGAAGCTTGTTCTAGGACTAATTCAGTACTGTACCCATCGTTGGTTGTTCATGAAGAGTTAACTGAGTGAAGAATGAAATTTGGGATCAAAAGATCTGAGTTCTAGTCCTATGCCTGCTGTTTACTTAGTGACCTTGTGCCTGAAATTTAACACCTCTAAGTTACAGTCTTATTCTTAAAATAAGAATACTAATATGTGTTTTTCAAGAGTAATGCATGAGGGCCACATGGGAGAACTCATGCATGTGTAAAGACTACCAAAAATCTAATTATTGTCAATATGGAGCTTTAGAGTGATATCTTCAAGGGACTAATTTCAATTCCAGAAAGAAGTAATTTCAAAATTGTTAGAAGTTATGCCACAGAGGCATTAATTAAATTTCCTCTTTCCTTATAAAATTGTGTCATTTTTAACAATGTCTGGGCTAAGCCCAGACAGAAAACATTAAATTCTCAATTTGACATGCATTCCTGACACATGATACACATGCACGCACCAGATCTTTTATGGAGATAGCCTAAATAGTGAATGGTGGGAAAAAACAAAAGAAACCAAAACATATAATTATTGATTTAGACGATAGAGACAGCTCACCAGTCTGCAATAGGAAAACTGACTACTTCTTCAGTATGGCAAGCAGCTCCCAGAAAATAATAGTTGTTTCTGGACCTCTTATTTTCACTAAGTGACATGCTAACTGTTCAGGAAAGTGGTGTGAGATTAAGGAGCTAAGGTAGATTCACTTGAGAGGAAAGATAAAAGAGCTAAGTAGAGATAAGTTGGTAAAAAAAGACATACTGAGAAACATATAACATACTAATATTTGGCAACCTGGATATTATGCCTGGAATAAACAGCAACAACCAGAAAAACTAGATATCACAAAAATTGGCCACTCTGCAGCTTACCTAGTGATTGTCTGCATATAATTAAGACATGACCTGTTATAGGTAAAAAAAAAATAACTGTTTTATTTATTTATTTATTTATTTATTTATTTATTTATTTATTTTTGAGACAGAGTCTTGCTCTGTTGCCCAGGCTGGAGTGCAGTAGCATGATCTTGGCTCATTGCAACATCCACCTCCCGGGTTCAAGTGATTCTCCTGCCTCAGCCTCCAGGGTAGCTGGAACTATAGGCGCCCACCCCCACACCTGGCTGATTTTTGTAATTTTAGCAGAGATGAAGTTTCACTATGTTGGCCAGGCTTGTCTTGAACTCCCAGCCTCAAGTGATCTGCTCACCTTGGCCTCCCAAAGTGGTAGGATTACAGGAGTGAGCCACCTTGCCTGGCCCTGGTCTCTTATTTTTAAAAACAGGTTTGGGATTTATAACATTAAAAGACATCATTGAAATTAAGTGGTTAATGCATTGAAAATAAAAAATATGAAGGTATTATAGAATATCAAATTTATAAACATTTGTTAAATGTTTTATCTTTCTCAATATTTGTTAAATATGATTTATCTTTTCATCTTTCAACATTTGTTAAATATGTAATATCTTTCTTAAAATTAGTTGTTAAAAGAAGGTATTATTAATATATGGAAAATATAACATGAAGAAAATAGAATCAATTATAAAAAATAAAATAACATTGCTAGATTATTTTTAATGGCTCTATTTTAAAATACGAATTACTTCAAAAGTTTTATTCCTGAGTCATGAAAACTGATAAACTTTCCAGCGCTGAAAAAGCTCTTTCTGTTTCTACACCAGTTTGGGAACAGTTGAGGAGACAGCTATAAGACTCCAGATATTTTCCTCTGATACTCTCATCTTAAAATAACACCACTATTTATCTCACAGCCTTGAAGATATCTCTTATTTATTTATTTATTTATTTTAGTTGAGACTGGGTTTTGCTATGTTGCCAAGGCTGGTCTCAAATTTCTATCTGTGATTACAGGCATGAGCCACCATGCCTGGCACAGGTATCTTTTTAAATTAACCCATCCCAGCTGGGGATGCAATCTTCTCACTGCAGTTTTGCTTTCAGAGAAAGTACTTTATGTTTATTTTCATAGTCTTTAGTTCACCTACAGATGAAGATCTAGTATTTCAAGTTTTCTGTATTAGTTTCAATAGTATCATGTTAATACTCTACATTTTTGGAAAATCTTCCACTTTTCTGTCATAACTCAATAAAGTGTCTCCACTAATTGCGTAAGGTCAGTTATGATAAATAAGAATAAAGTGTTGATTTATGTTAGCAATTTACACTTTAAAATTTATTTCATATTATAGGTGTTTTTTTTTTTTTTTTTATAAAGTCACTCCCCTTTCTAGTGTGTTTTCTTAGAGAGAAAGAGGTAGAATTACAGCTGGTGTCCTGTGCAGTTCAAGGCCGTGTGCACATGTCCCGCCACTTGGGGCCTGAAAACAGGTTGAAAACAAATAACCTTACTTAGACCTCACTGGAAAACTATCTTCGGTCACCAGTAGTTTCTGGTTCCCACTTCTTGAGTTAACGCTTAAGTTTTCAGGGGCTTCATTTTAGATTTTGGGATTCTGAGGTGCCTCAAACCCCATCAAGCGACTGGATTTTCTAAGAAAATGAGTAACGGTAGAACGAACAGATTCCAAGTCATTAATTTAATTAACATAAATGTCTCAGTTTCTACCAGTTATGCAATATTCCTACATTTTCAAGCTGAAAGTGCTCTGAAGTCAGCACAAACTGACAGGTGTAGGACTTTCCACGATGTGTAAAGCATTTCCTACCGGAGGAAGAATGGATCAAATTCCACCCCTGGCTTGAGCAGATTCATCAATTTGCATACTCGTACGGGAGTCCAATCTGCCTAATCATTTCTGTTTGCCAATGTTCTGGAAAGTTGGGAAATAATTTTGGTTTTGAAAAAAACACACAAATCCTCAGTGATGCTTTACCAGGCAGTGGCTCAATCCCTACATCTGGATTATATTATCCCATTTGGGGTTGACTAATGATTAAAATGGTCCTGGCAGCAAGGTAATTAGCTGGGTTCCCACACCGAGGCAAACTCATAGCAAAGGTCCTTGGGTCGTGACTTTTTGGGAAAATTCTTCCCAGTCTTACAGCTCTGTCTAGTTCTGTACACATCCTTACCTAGGTGCCTGGGACAGACTCACTGCAGTAAATAAGAGTGAAAACACAAGGACAGTGCTTGGCCCTTCAGTGACTTCCTAATAAATGCCAATTCCCTTCTAACCCATCTGCCTTCCTCCCTTTCTTTGTCTTTTTCTATTCCTTCCCTCCCTCCCTCTTTGGCTCTCTCCCTTCCTTCTTTCCTTTTTCCCCCACTCAAAGGGACAAATTACAAGTTGCCTGCTGCTAGCCAATTTTAGAGATGAAATCCTAAAAGAGTCAAAATTTACATTCTAGGTTTAAGGACATTAAGGAACAAAGCCTTTGTTTTTACCTAAGAAAACTTTTACTTTGGACAAAAGAATGTGCTGTATTTGCTCTGTACTTGAGAAAAAAACAGCATAAATAAAGTAAGGGTAAGAAATGAACCTGCAGAGGTAACAGGTCGCTCCTTTTGGTGTTTCCCTAATTTAGCCTGTAGTTCTCTCATTTGATGGTCATGATTGTGTGCTTTCTTTCCAGCATTACTTGAAAGTCTTTCATCAGCTTCCTTTGAGATCAACACGGAGGCAGAGGAGAAACTCCAAGCTCCTGTGGAACATACCCCAGCATATGGCAGGCCTTCTATGGTCTAGAATCAAATGGCCAACTGGATGCTGAAACTCTAGCCCTGGGGAAGCAGCCAAAGTGTGAAACTCCTGACGCAGTGGAGTATACTTTTTTCCCCTAAGAAAAGGAAGCAGCTAACTGGCATCTTGACCTACAGGTGAACGTGTCGCTCATGATTTTTTCTCTATACAATGTGAATGTTGCTATAGCTGGCAGGATTAGCTTTTGCACATCACATCTTTATGGGTTAAGAAGTAGTTTGGGATGATACAGAGTATCCTGGACTCTCGCAGCCAAGCAGCTGAGATTCTAATTCTAGCACCAGGTTTATCACTTTGTGTAATTTTAAGGAAGTTTCTCAATGTCTTTGAACTGTTTTTCAATGTCATATAAAGGAATTAGGCTAGATGATCTTTGGTGTGTTTTGGGGATCCACAGGTCTATATTATTCTCAAATCACTTCTTTGTATTCCATACCAGGCTTTATCTCTGTTACTTGAATTCTGAGTTAGTAAGTCATTTCTAGGTGGCTTAAAATACCTTTTAAATAAAAACTGTAAATTACAAAATATAATAGAGGAGTAGTAACGGTTCTATTTTTACTTGTGTAATAATTATCAATGAGAATCGAACTTTAGGAAAAAGCTAAAATTAGTTGTTGTCTCTTCACTGTGGTAACTTGGTACAAAGAATCATCTTCCAAATGTAGAAAGTTCAGAATCATTGGGTGGAGCTGATTCTTTCTGAAGTGAGATTCTAAATAACAACTCAAATGAAGTGAAGGATTAAGGCATGAGCCAATTTCTAGTAAAAAAAAAAATCTGTAGATAATTTCTAGAGCCTTTCCTTTGTATTTGTTTATTATTTGTTCATCCATTCAGCATATTTTAATTTCCCATAGGAAAGGCCTATTGCATATTAGGTGCTAATATAATAGAGGCTAATCTCTAGGGATATAAAGATGAATAGGAAACATTTTTGCACTCAACTTCAAGTACAACTGAAAGATATTTCTCTACTAGTGAATGTCATTTAAAGTAAAATCTCATTGATTTAAAGACTGCTAATAGAGTTGAATATTTTATACAGTGTGCATAAAACTCATTTAGCAAAATGCTGGAGAAAGAATACACTTTAAAGTCTTTCTATGTTAATGCTTAATTTTACTCAAAAAGCAAATCAAAGAAAGTGATAGCTAATTCTTTCTTAGAGTTTATGAACTGGATGATTCTTTTACCTTTTTTATAACAATATTTTTAAAATGTGTGTCTAAGAACTCTGGGAATATCAATTCAACCTTTCAGTATATCACTACTTGGTCTACAGCACAGGCTGAAATGTTAATTTATTAGTCACACTCAATTATCTCTTCCCTTGTACTTTAAGACATTCAAACATTTTATAATAAATGGAATTTCAAAACCTTATTTAAAACTATTAATGTCTTGTTAAGTTTTTTAACCTTGGGTGATTATAGAGCAGTTTAGATTTTCTAAAACCAAGATCACATAAACACATAAAAAAACACATAGAGGTTGGGCGCGGTGGCTCAAGCCTGTAATCCCAGCACTTTGGGAGGCCGAGGCGGGTGGATCACGAGGTCAAGAGATCGAGACCATCCTGGTCAACATGGTGGAACCCCGTCTCTACTAAAAATACAAAAAATTAGCTGGTCATGGTGGCGCGTGCCTGTAATCCCAGCTACTCAGGAGGCTGAGGCAGGAGAATTGCCTGAACCCAGGAGGCGGAGGTTGCGGTGAGCCCAGATCGCGCCATTGCACTCCAGCCTGGGTAACAAGAGTGAAACTCCGCCTCAAAAAAAAAAACAAACAAACAACAAAAAAAAAACCACACACAGAAAATAAGGCTCATAAACACAAAAAATAAGACTGTCTCTAAAGAAACTTTAATATACCAATGTGTACCTTAAATTTCTGATTCCCTAAGTTAAAAAAAAAATCATCAAAAGAATTTATTTTTTGAAGTACAACAGTATTTAAAATGTCATATTTAGGGCTTGCTGAAATGCCTCTCATATTTATGTATGTCGGTCAGAACATGCCAGATTCACCCTCTGAAACCGCAGACTGTATCCCCCAAGTAGCATTCAAGGCTTGGAGCGAATTACTTAATTTCAAGAGGCTTTTCCGGAATGCTGCTGAGACCATGACCTTCTTTGGAATCTCGTTGTCTGTCTTCAGAGACAATAATGAAGAAACGATTTTCTTTACTGAAGATTTCCCAGTTTTGAATACCCTCTGTGTGAAGTGATAGGCTTTGTTACTGCATTGGTGATTTTGCCACAGTTATTTTCTGAGTTCTTTCCCTTTTAGAACATGGTGGTTTCTCCCTATTTGACAAGCCCTGTTAGCCGGCTCATGCCGTTTCTCCTGGGAAGGACCTGGAGATGATGTTGACTTAGATGATGATGAATTCTGGACAAGTGATCCCAAAGGTAGAGATCATCTTCTTCAGTTAGGATTTAAGGCCGTCATTGAACTTGAAGAGTGGTCACAGTTACAGAAATCTCCCTTTTCAGAGGAAATTGCTTTGTCCATGTTATGTACATAAGTGGTCAAAATATTGGGTGTTCTAGCTCATATCCCTCAACGGCAATTAGGGCAAAGAACAGTCAAACAAAATGCTTTGTGAGGTCTCGGAGGGTTAAGATAACACCACGGGAACTGTGTGGTGACACTATAAGGTTTGACTTGACCCAGTTCTTTTCCCTTAGTGGTTGCAGAAAGTGTCACAGAGTTTACCAATTGCCAATCATGTAAACTGCAGTGTGGTGAAAATATTCACAGTGATTCACAAAGAAAACACATCGTCATACATTCATATATAAGACAACAGTCTTTATTTCATGTTTTGCTGCTTAATTTTATGTTCTTATTCTTTACTGACATTTTGACTAAATGTTATACACGATGTAGGCCCTACAGGCTTTGCATATCTATGTACAATGTCTCTACTTTTTTATTAGGGCTCAAAGTGTCATTCTGACTATGAGCTGACATACAAAATGTTTCTCATAGTAACCTAATGACCAGCAGAAAACCTTGCTGCAAAAACTCCCCAAAACTGGGCAAATGTGGAATGAGGAAGGGGTGTGTGTGTGTGTGTGTGTGTGTGTGTGTGTGTGTATCATTTACATACTAATACTTATGTTTGCCAAATACTTTCTGCCTGATGGCTTGCTGAATCAATAAGAATTATAGTCATTGACATTTTTATTGTTTTTATGTGAATATTGCTAAATGCTTTGAAATAACCTAAAGCCTCAGATTTGAATTTCTCTTGTGTGTCTATCTATTATGGCTGGAGAATCAGCAATTGTTTTCACAATGCCAAAATAAACTTTGAACAAACTCCATTATCATTAATTCAGAATTTAATCTTTATACCTACCACACATTGAGCATTTCCCATTTTCCAGGTACTTCTATGTGAATAATGTAAACAACAAAAGCTCCCAGTACTGCCGTCACTGAGCTCTTACAACGTGCCAAGTGCTTTACAACTGTGTTCTCACACTAACCCTGTAAGATCAGTTTTATCACCCTCACTTCACTGTGAGGAAACAGGCTTTCGTATGTCTGGTTTCAAGGCCTATATTTCGTTGCCAGTTCTGCTATTTCTTTTACACATCCCAAATTAGTTAGAATTTCAGACATTATATTAGATTAATACAAAAGTAACTGCAGATTTTTCCATTAAAAATAACATTAACAGCTGTGTCGTGCCTATGAAACAGGAGATTTTCCCTCACCCCTTCATGGAACTCACTCAAGAAATGGGTGGCTTGTTTACTCAGCCTGCAGCTTTCAGCCTCTTGCAAGAGGCGGGGCAGGCAGGTGAGTGGTTGGCGGGGCCGGGATGAGTGCTTCTGGGTGCTGGCAGGAGCAGAACTCTGTGCAGCCCCACAGCAGCATCTTGGGGGACCTGCAGCCCCCAGGTCCCCAGAGGGTGTGTGTTACAATGTGCTCTTGTAGCTTTGCCATCCATGGACGGCTTAAGTTTAACAACTCAGTATGACAGCAGTCTGCATCCCACGCTTTTGTCTGGCATCCAGGAAGAAATCAGGGTGCATGAATGAATTAAAGATGGTAAATGTAGGGGATTTTGTTGTAGATGGAAGTGGCTCTCAGCAGGATAGAGAGCTGGAAAGGGGGTGGAGTGGAAAGGTGCTCTCACCCTGGAGTTCAGCCATCCTGAGCCAAACTCTTCTTTGAGGTCCTGCCATCAAGCCACCTCTCTGAAGTCAGGCTATTTCTCACTGATGTCAAGCTGCGTCTTTTCTCTCCTTCTCTACCACTCTGCTGCTAGCGGAGCCTGGGATTCTTATGGGTACAAGATTGGGCGTGGGCTGGGCCAGGGTGGTTTTGGAAAAGGCAACATTCAAGCAGAAAAACAGGGATGTAAAGTTCTCACTTTGGGCCATGGGTCCAGGCTTGAGGGTGGGGCCTTCGCTGGGCACTGCCCTCTTCTACCCAGCGTTTCCCTGCCTTCTGTCTGTATCACCTATATATTGTACCTTTTTCCTAAAATTAAAGTGGGTCATAATTTTTCTCTTATCCATTAATACCTAACAATTGAGGAGTCAAAGGCCAAGCAGAATCAATGATGGAGCCTCAGTGGCTCCAACATGCACCCTTGGGTACTGTGCCACTGAGGATGGTAACCCTACAGGTTTTGGCTTTTGTCCTTCTTCCTTAAATATTCAACAGAGGAGGGATGTAATTAATAAGGCTTGAAGAATCAATCCAACAAAATCCTTTAGGAGATCTCTGATGTTATGGGACATTTACCCAAGTCATCAACTTTGTCTTTCCTTGTAGACTTTAATGAGTTTGCTGTGGCTTCACCTGAATTTGGCCATGCGGTGGGCCTCTATCACTCCACTCCCCAAGGCTCTGATGTACCCCATTCTATATCCACCCTGGCAAGAGAAAATGATGCTCTCTGAGGATGATGTCAAAGGCATCTAGATTCTCTATGGTTTGCTTCAGTTTGTTCTTCTTTTTCTAGAAGTATTCATCTGCCTTGCTAACTCCCTAAAACAGCTTTTCCCAGTCTGTGTGCTATGAAACTTCAGTGTAAGAAGAAGCAACCTGACAAGTGCTCCAAGTTCAAATAACTTAGAGAATTGCTGCAATCTCCACCTCTCTTACATTCTCAGGGTGTCATGAAGTCCCCTGGAAAAGAGACTTCCTCGTGATTGTTTAATTCAGTATCTCCCAAAATAACTTGATCACAGGAATTTCCCATCCTTTTCTGACATATGGTCTGAAGCCTCTTTCTTACATTTCACTTAGGCGTTGTAACTAGAATGCTAATAATTATTCATCAGAGACAGCTTGAAGCAAAACAAGAGGCTATGTTGGGCCACTAGTTTCTTTTCTTTTTTTTTTTTGAGACGGAGTTTCGCTCTTGTTACCCAGGCTGGAGTGCAATGGCGCGATCTCGGCTCACCACAACCTCCGCCTCCTGGGTTCAGGCAATTCTCCTGCCTCAGCCTCCTGAGTAGCTGGGATTACAGGC